>JAJJWW010015970.1:0-111272 GCA_023531295.1 Papaver armeniacum | reverse complement strand
CAAAGCTATCAATCACAATTGAGTTGTATAGGCACAAGGCGATAAATGGTGTATCTCGAGCAAGCTTTTGATGATCTTCTCAAGACAATCTGGTTCGATTTTGCCCCGGTCATTGTCTTCCTAAATCAACATATGAAGTGAAGAAGTTCGTTGAAGGCTTTTCAACCGACTTATGAGAAAATACATGCATGTGAGCTTGATTGTTGTTTGTTTAGAAAGGAGTTGAAAGATGCAAATGAATGTCCCATTTGTCACCGTTCTGGATGGAAGGAAGACACATCTAATATGGACGATGTCTGACATGATAGACAAGCCCAAAAGAAGATACCGGTGAAGGTGCTTAGATACTTCCCCATTGTGCTGAGATTAGAGAATGTATAAATCAGCTGAGCTGCTCAACGATTGATATGGCGCGCAACGCATAAGAGTAAAGATGGGAAGATGCGTCATCCAACGGATTCTTTGGCTTGGAATCACATAGACACAAAGTACCCAGAGTTTGCTTCGAATCGCGTAATTTGCGTCTTGGGCTTTCTGCCGATGGATTTAATCCGTTTGGCGATCTTTCCCCAAGCCACGCTTGTTGGCTGTGTTGATTGTGATATATAATCTTCCCCCTGGCAGCGGTGTATGCAAGGCGAAAATATTATGTTAAGCATGCCGATTCCGGAAAGAAACAACCGAGTAGAGACATCGATGTATATTTGCAACCATTGATTGATGATTTGATTGAGTTGTGGGAAAACGGCGTAGAGGTTTATGATGCGTTTACAAAGACGATGTTCAACTTGAAGGCATTATTGATGTGGACGATAAACGATTTTCCTGCTTATGGTAATCTATCCGGATGTACGTATAAAGGGAAGGCAGCACTGCCCTCTTTGTGGTGATAATACTCTTTCAAGCTAGTTGCCTTTTAGTCGTAAAGCTGTTTACATGAATCATAGGAGATTTCTACCTTACAAGCATCCTCTTCGTAATAAGAAAGCATGTTTTAATGGAGAGATTGAGAGGAAGGAAAAGCCACCTATTATGGTTAGGGCTATGTCTTTAGAAGCGTCGAGTAGGATTGTGAATAATTTTGGGAAGGAGAGCGGAGCGAGGTGGAGAAAAAGAAAGATAAAGAGTTAAAGAAGAAGCATAAGAAGAAGCGGCAAAAAAGGGTCGGAGTAGTGCGTAACAGGTGCAAATGCTGCTGCTACCGGTCTCGCTACTAATTACTAAGCCGAGTGAAGCGAGAAAGGGCGAGTTGCTAATGATGCGGTACTGCAGTCTGCTTGCTAGTTCTTGTGCACGGGATGATGACCATCAGATATTCAACAAACGGTCCATATTTTTCGACTTGCCTTATTGGAAGGTAAGTTCTAACCTCAAATTATCTTTTCTTCATTACGAAACTCCATGTTAACCACATTAAACCATATGATGTTGGTGACATTTTATAGAACAATGAATGAATAGCTTGTTGGCATCATTTTTTAAACTCATTGGTTCATATAGATCGTAAGTGCATCATTTTTAACACTGGTAGTTGCTAGGATGTCATCGAGTATGATAACAATAGTATTGTTATATGTTTCTTCTCTGTTTTAACATTAAGAGAGTGTGATTAGATCATGAAGAGTGGTTTTAATAGTTCTGCGTAAACTATATTATCACATGAGCTAGATAAGGTTATCCATCACTATCTTGAGTGAAATTAGAAATGTAAATACCTACTATGCAGGACATGCGGTGATAATGAACCTATTATTTTTAACTACACTCCATGCACGTGGTTTGCTCATACTTTTTATGTTATGTTTCTTCCTTAGGAGGTTGTTACTACGGCATAATATTGATGTTATGCATACGGAAAAAAAGCGTATGTGAGAGTCTCATTGATACTATATTGAATATAAAAACAAAACAAAAGATGGCTTAAATTCAGTAAAGATTTGAAAAGTATGGGAATCGGAGAAGAATTGCATCCAAAGAGATAAATGGCAAAACGTGGCTTCCACCAGGCACCATATAACTTAAGTGAAAAGGAAGGGCTATATTTTATAATAGGATGAGAAATTTGAAGGTTCCATATGGGTATAGTTCACGATCTTAGGAGGCATTTCTCGAAAGATGGTTGCTTGGGTGTCCTTAAGGCTCATGATTATCATGTTATTATGCAACAAATACTACACCGTCGCTTTGAAGGGACTTTTACACGATGGGCCAGAATCATTGCGATTTATCGATTGTGTTGCTTATTTTAACGAAATATGCCAAAGGCGGTTGATCTTGATAGATTAGTAGAGCTTGAAGAAGAAATTCTTTGAGACTATGTGTATGTTGAGAGATGTACTTCCCTCCATCATTTTTTGATGTGATGGTACACTTGACAATTCACCTAGCTTCGAAGTGCGTTTATGTGGACCCGTACAATATCGTTGGATGTATCCATTTGAAAGGTATTACTTGTTTCATTAGCATTAATACTTATGTTTTCTTGTTTCATTTGGTGCTAATAATTAAAGGTTTGAGTCGTCGAAGGTATATGAAGACATTCAAAGAATACGTAAGAAATTACGCACAACTCGAAGCATGTATAGCGAGTGTTACTGGGAATGGAGTGCGTCGGGTTTTCGATGTTCATTCGCACAAAAAGGTGAAGTAGAAGTAAATCGAGCCGTGATGAAGACATTCAACATGATTCCACACCAGACAGGCGTCCTCTTTCTAAAGGTGTTCGGTGTGTATCGATAGTGAAATGCTAAAGATCGCTCATAGATACGTACTTTTAACACAGCGATAATTGACTGTATAGAACGTAAGTGACGTTATATTTTCATTTCAAATTGTTCATCGGTTAATGCTAAAGTCAAATTCTCATCGATTAATCTTTTTCATATTACTTTTTCTTATTAGACTCGCATATGGATGAGTTAAGATCTTTTTGGTACTACGATGAAGACCAACTCCTTTCCTTACACTCGAACACATTTGTAGATTGGATACTGGCAAAAGGTACGTGCACCACCACTTGGTCATTTGTTAGATGTTTGCAGGTTTCGATTAATTTTCCTAAGTATCATCTCTTTAGCATAAGCCACAAAACAAGTTATATTTCACTATTATGGATGATTTTGTCATTCACTTCTTAACTTTTACCAAACCAAAACATAGAGCTTTCGCCCATTACTGTGGTCACTTGTGTTTTGCTAACTAAAAAATATTTATAGGTTAAAATGCAAATTCGTCAAGGCATATCAGTATCACATACAGTAGAGTGGTTGGCATATGGTCCTTTAGAAAGCGTATCATATAAAGGCTTGCAAATAAATGGATCAAGGTTTATTACGAAGGATGTTCAAAGAGTCACACAAAATAGTGGTGTTTCAATTGAATCAAAATCTTTAGTTGAAGGAGGTCACAAATGAGTGGTTTCTATGGTGTTTTAGATCAAATTCTCGTGTTGGACTATAATCATATGTTTCAAATTCCCATATTCAAATGTGGCTGGGCTCACACCTATTTTGGTGTCAAGTTAGAAAAAGGCTTTACATTGGTCAACTTACGTCGACATAAGAACCAATTTCAGAATGATCCATTCATTTTAGCGTCACAAGCCCGGCAAGTTTTCTATTCTCGAGAGTCAGATACATCGAATTGGTTTGTGATGTTGAAACCACCTCTAGGGGTTTCCATGAATTAGAGGAATACAGATGAAGTGAAGAGCACAAGTTGTCAGCCAGTGGAACCTTTAACTCTTGCCTTGCAAATGGATGACTGACCGAGAGTTATGCAAGAGCTGATGCTGAACCTATCTTAGTGGTTCCGACAAAGAAGAAGAAGAATAAGAAAAAGAAAAAGAAGTGCCACTGATGGTGGGTTTACTCTTTTCATTTCTATTGTTTTTTTTTTTCCTTTCATTGCGCTTGATTGTATTTTTGTGTTTCAACGGGGAATAGGTGAAATGAGTGCGGCGAGGATCAAGCTGAAGAAGAACCAAGAATGCAAGCTGATCAGTAGTGTATTGTATTTTTATGTAGTGGTTTTTAACTAAATTATGTAGATACGAGTTGATGTTGGGTGACTTTTAATATTGTTTGTATGATCTGTTTCTTTTTATGTTGTTGGTATGATATGCTTTGTCTGTTTCTCTTGAGAGAACCCCCTTTTAACTCCGCCATTGAAATGATTTATCATTTCATTGCCGAGTCTCAAGCCCGGATAAAGGAGGAGAGAAAGGGGATTGTGGAATGGACTGGAGCAATTATTGTATCATTTACTTTAGTCCATTCGGCAAGTTGTTTATTTGAATTTCTATGGCTTATATTTCTTTCCATTTCTGTCCTTTTTCTCATGTTCTTGTTTCAGCTTTTTGCTCTTCTTGGTACATTCTTGAGTTATTGTCTTTCCGTGATTATAGAAATCGATTTGTTATGTATACATAAAAATATTTGTTTGTTATGATCAACAATGCCTTGTATGTTCGGGCAAAGTGGCGCATTTGATGGTCTTTTTTTTAAGGCTCAGTTTGAATTTTGCTTATATATAAAAGTAGATGCAAAATAGAATCGATTATCTAAACGTGGAAGGGTGGTTGGAATACCGGATGGACACGGGATGTTCGGAGTTCGGAGTCTCCCAAGGCCTCATACACTTTTTTTTTTTTTTTTTATCCTTAACCCTAAGGGTTGTGATATTAATAATAAAAATATAACAAAATTACCAATATTGGGAGGAAAGAATGATGGTTGATAACTTGTGCATAACACCCGGTAGGCTTGTGCTCAGATCTCTCCAACATCACTTTTTCAAATGATATTTTTATCTTCAACAACACTTATAAGTGTTGTTACACGATTATTCACTAATGATATTTTTTTATCTTCAACAACACTTATAAGTGTTGTTATACGAGTTATTCACTACCTTAACGAGATGAGTTATTAAAGTGTAAAGGTGGTCACTTACTCTTTTCACAAAAACGTTGTGATATTGATTTTCGTCACGACTCTTTGTTCCTCTTTGGTCCTAAGAGTTGGACGTTTTATACTTTGACAACTTTTGTTTGACAAAGGTTGTCAAACATACCACCTTTCCACAACCTTAAATATACTGAGTTGTAGACATGCTTGCAGATTAATAGCGTTGTTCTCAGTAGTGTCATTTCTCACAAAGTCTTCGAAGAAGCAAGATTGAGACCATCCTAAGATGCAAATGGTAAACAATCCATATTAGAAAGAAAAGCAAGGTGAGAAATTTAGAAAAAAATATTCATGCAGTAATGCGGACCATTAAGTGCACTTCAGGATACGGTGAATGTTTTGACATTTTGGACCAAAATGTAGTTCCCAGGCAAATTTGCGTATTGGAAACTACTATAGCACATATTCTACATGTAGGCCTCACCACCCCTTGTAGAGAAATGCTAGATGATGTGCATCAAGAGACCTCTGATGGTTATTGCATGTATAATAGGATCAATGCAGTATCCTATGCCCCAAGTGAATCTCGCAAAGTTGCTGTCATCAAAGGTTACAGATGGTGCCTAAGGCACGGTTATGCGTGCAAACCTACCTTTAGCTGCTTGGGGAATTTACAATATTAACTCATCTTTACTTAGTGCGATTTAAGAACCCAATATTAGTCAACCTTTTTATGCGTACCGGTTGGTTGGCGGATTTAAGCGACATTTATGTTCTTACGCATTTTTGGTTGCACTATATATGTGCCATTGCGACTCCACATCGTACTATGATGGGTATTCAAAGCTTGTTAAGTAGTTATGTTGGAAATGAGTTCCCAACAGTATCGCATTTTAAAACTTTGGCAGGAAGTCTCTTTAGCTAGGTGCGGTTGTCATTTTAATTAGGCTCCATCTTCCCGTCGTTAGGGAATAAGAAAAGTATTTTCTAAGAAAACGGCGGGAATTGTCGTGGTGTGTTCCCCTTTGTCTCATATTGATTCTTGTACTCCACAATGTAAATGTGGTGACAAAGAATAATCGATTTTGGAGAATGTGCTTGATGTCGCTAAAAAGTGACAAGTCACACATACCGGCTGCAAATATTCTGCAAGGTTAGAAATCCTCGGTATAGGGTACACCATAGCCTAAGGTGTTGCAACTACACTTGGTGGAAGTGTAGTTGAAGTTTGTGGCTCCATAAAGGAAGATGGAGAGACCACGAGGTTCGATCCAATGCTCACCTATAAAGGAAGTAGATGAGTAAAGGCACAACCTAATTTGTATCATTAATGAAATCATCTCATTTGATTGTCTACGACTATGTCCATGAATCATCTTGGAGGACTCCGAAGTTTTAAATGATTCTAGAGAACAATGAAATCGACGGATTATGAGAATGCATGAGTCAATGGAAGGATCATGCGTGCAATGATTGATATATTAATCCATAAATAGTTGCTCTAGAAGTAAAGCATAATGAGATCGAACCATGCTTTATTTTGATTAATTTCAAATAAATAGCATATTTGGCCTACACAATCCGGTAGAACTTGGTTCTTTGACAAATATACGGAGTATTTGGTGTGGTAGTGCTAACTTGACCAAGTGTAAAGCCTATGGACATACATGATTAATTTGTCACAAAGCATAATGAAGAAAGCAGTCTTAAAGTATAAAGACTCGCCTTGTGGCGCGAGGTTTCTCACAAAGCCACTGGAATTGTTCTCTTGTAATGAACTTTATAGTGTTTTATTTACTTAGTTAGCTTGGTAATTTCAAAAGGACTTGAAATGCAGCATATGTATGTGGTTGTTACGTATCTACGAAAGAATCAAGAGACAGAAGATATTTACAAAAGTACTTGATAGCCTTTTGTTACCTAAATCAAGTGACTCTAAACCACGAGTCGTTTACTGAGTTAGATAGAACGCTCACATATAGATAACAATCAGCGGATGTGGTATACCGTCTAAGTGGCTATTTGATTTGGAGGATAGACAAGTAAGTTATTTTTCCTTGAGTATACACAAGAAAGTTCCTGATTTGGAATTGTAGATATCTATGTCGATGGTATAGACATGATGGGTACTCTTGATGTAATAAGATACCTTAAAAAGCTATTTGAAATCCGAATTTGAGATGAAAAATCTGGGGAAGCTCGACCGAATCTTTGAGCTTGTGGTATATTATTCCACCCGATTTGCATATGTCTAAAGTTCTCGGGCAATTTAACAAAGACATGCATCGATAGCACTCCCACGATTAGTCGAGGGTTCAAATGTAAGTAAGTGACCATTTAAATCTAAAGGAAGATGCGAAGATGTATTGGGAGATCAAATTATCATATCTAAGTACAATATACGCATTGTTGTACTTAGTATAGTCAAATATAATCGATTAAATTTTACACCCTCATGGAACTTGTTAGCTAGATATAGCTCGGGCGCCAACGCAACGTCATTGGAATGGTACGGTGAATCTAATCATGTACTTAAAAGTAACCACTGACATGAGTTTGTTTTATCCCTAAAAAGACATAAAAGGAATGCTTTTAAAGGCTATGCAATCCCGAGGTTGTTGATTATGAAGGAACAATAATCTTGTAATCGGGGGGATATGGTAGACTATTTTACTAAGTCATTCGATATTCGGTTTAGAAAAGTATATGACTAAAGGAAGCATGCGGAACAACTACGAAAGTAATCGGGGAGATGCGAGCATCGGGGGGATCGAGGATATGATGTCGACATATTTTACTTCAAAATTGAAGTTGTGTTGTACTCTTTTTCCTTCGATCGAGAATAGGTTTTCCCAAAGGGTTTTGTTACTCGACAAGGTTTTTAGCGAAAAACACTAAAAACATCAAGTATGTTGAGCGTTGAAGACATAAAGATCAGCGTTGATATTAGGAAAAATATCTGAATCAAAGAAATGAAGCGATAGTCACGTTAGCGACGTAAACTTCCGGAAATCAACAACATGGTCTTATAAACATTCAAGTCGCTGAAAGTAAAGTGTGATAAAGTCCATTTTGATTGCATTAGACTAATGAAAATTGTCTGACATCAAGGGGAGCATCTAATGGTGTGTTGAACTATTTTCCTTCATCGAGGTTAATTTTTCCCATAGGGTTTTGTTACTCGGCAAGGTTTTTAATGAGACAACAATAAACCAGGAAAAGTAATTTCCCAACTAAGGCTATTGTCTTTCCCGCGATTTTCTGTCTTAGGAGTTGTGAAGCAACTAGTCAACTTCAAGCGAGAAAAGTGATCATCTATTGATCGACTTTACTTGCATCATCACGTTGTACTCTTTTCCCTTTGTCAGGTTTGTCCCATTGGGTTTCCTTGTCAAGGTTTTAATGAAGCAACGTATGCGAGTCCATCATGTTCTAATTTTACTTAATATTGCACTCTTTTCTTTAGTTCGGGTTTGTCCCTGCGAGTTTTTTCTGACGAAGTTTTAACGACGCAATTAACTTAGACTCGTCGACCTTTGAAGGTCATATTGCATGTGATGAACTACATTTAAAGTACGAGATAACATGTGAAGTACTACATGTGAAGAGTTGTACCAAGGTTTTATCCCAGGTTTTTCCTTGTCAAAGTTTTAGTAAGGCAATTGATTTCGACACAAGTCATCAAGGATAGGGCGACATTTGAAGAACTATATTCAAAGAAATACATGTGGCTTGGATATGAAGTCTCTTGGACCGCACAAGGGGAGTGTTGTAGGGCTTGTAGCCCATGGATGTCTTGACCCAATATAGTGTCTAGGGTCTTCTTCCTACTTGTATATAAAGGAATATATTCATGTAAGCCTAATATCTGATAAATGGAAACCTTCTCTTTGCCTCTTTATCTTCTCTATATTCTCCACTGCAATAGTCAGATGTATAATCTTTATGAGCCTCGGAAAGATTCGTCCAAACTCGTGTGCCAAAATAGTTAAATACCAAACAATGCCTTTGAAACTTTTGACTTCTTGGAAAGCGACTTTAGGGCTGCTTATCGCTTCGTGGATCCCCACCTACCCAAACTTCAAAAACATGCGCATGGAGCGATCTCTTCTTAAGTTTTGGGGGATCGGTTCTAATTCATGTTAACGATTTGGCCAAGTCTTGCTCCAATCAAAGGTATCGCGGTCTTTCTCAATTTCAACTAGCAACTCAACATTAAACATGAACCGAGATAATGTTGGAGGTGTTCTAGATTTAATAAAAGTGTATTCATATAAATTTATCAATTTCAATTCTCGCTCAGAAATGATTGAGCTTTTTGTTTTTTTTTTTTGAAGGTAAGAAATGATTGAGCAACAACAAGAAGCCATGCATCACTATGATCTGCTGACTAATGCTTACCAATCTTTTCGCATACCCTAGCAAAGTTAATCCCGAAATACAGGTTTTGAAAGGGGGACTTTCTTCAACGCAGGTAAATAATACACACTTATTCGAATACCTTTTGGAATGATTTATTAGAGACTAGCCCTTAACCCTTCTTGTAATACACCGGGCCATGATGTTGGTTCGAATACATCGTATAATTTGTGTCTAGAATACTTATCAACTCCTTATGATTTAATATGTGTTTGTCATAAAAATAGTTGGGATTTTCCTCTCTTTTTACTTTGTTTTTCCTTTAATATTTTACCGCGAAAGATTTGCTCAAAAGCGAAAGAAATATAATCTTAACTTCCAGGACACTTTTTTATTTAGGTTCATTGCTTATAATGAGATAATGCTACACATGAACATGGAAGTTTAAATATTTTATGGAAATATGTCGTCGGCAGCGCTCATCTCGGTGAAATCAACTAATCAATATCGTCCATAAAGTCTCCACATGCTCTATTTCGCTCCGGTGACTCATCTATCATGGTCATGTTGTCGATCCTCCAAATAGGCGAGAGAATAGTATTTTTGCATCGAGCAGATAATCCTGAAACTATCGATGTGACATGATTTTCCTGTAATTTTCAACACCCATTAGATGACAATGTTTAAAATGTGTACCCATTACCTTTTCGAAGGGATTGTATATATCACGAACCTCGCCATTAAATCTTCAACAAAGTATTGTGCCCAGCAATTCGTCTTAACGAAGGCTTTGGTAACTTCAAAGTCTTGGACATTTTGTCACTTCCTTATGTTCCTAACTTCAATTGGAATACAATGCGGCGACACATTACCTCATAAAGAACCTTGAACACATATTGTACTCCATGATCCTATTTCAAATTAATAGATTGTCAATAGATCCTTTACCAAAACTTGACATATTCTACGTTGAATATTTATAAATTTTTTTATGGTATTGTGGATCGTTGCTTTCTAAAAGCTTGTAGTTTTCAAATTGGCCTCTTGAGTCCCGGCTTTCTAAGTTTATATATCTTATTTGTTTAACATTTTTGTTATCCATATTATGTTTGTTACTAACTTTAAACTTGATATCATCTTATTGTGAACTTTATGTGATTTCATAATCGAAATAGTTATACCTCTTTCATTACGTATCAAGTAATCCGTTGTATATCCCAACAATTCTTCTGACAATTCCTTTCTTTTGTCGTTTCGGACCATCGGTAGCCATTATTGTCAAACGCAAATCTGTCTAATTTTTGTTGATGTTATGTATTTGCAATGTTCATTTTTTCTTAAATAAATAGATTGTGGAAAAACTAAAAAAAAAAGAACATAAGTATTACATCGGGGTCTAAGTTACTATATCCAAAATACCAGGACACTTTGCTTATGTTGCCTTGTTTCCTCAAATTCCTGCTGCATTCTAGACAGTATAGGCAACACCAATCATTTGCCAAGTGAGCTATTTTCGCAAGTGTGTCAATGTATCCCTTGCATGTAATAATAATAACAACACGTCAATTTTTTCAAGGCATCCAATTGTAAATGGTATGAATCTAATATATTTGAATTATACCTCAATCTTAGATATCACCTTGTTCTCACATAACATAGCAATTGAGGAAGGACAAATCTTGACCACTCTTTACATAAAAAGCGAGTTAGCCAAATTATGTTTTGCAATTGTCTTACGTGAAAATTATTATGAATCCATATTTTAGTCGGCTCTATCGAAGCCGATCTAATTAGTCATATAGAAAGTTAATCTTAAATTTTTGACCTTATCTCTTGACAAATTATTGAAGTATTCGGTCATGTTAAATGTGATCTACCCATCTGTGTCTACTCTACCTTCTAACAGAGTGAATGAAACCTATACATATTGATCCGTAATTTGATATTGTTGATTTGTCATCAAGAGGTCGCATGATTTGAGAATGTAAAAAATATAAAAAATATTCTATAAACATCGGAGGCGAAATTTAGATTTATGATTTAGAGTTTTTAATGATGATTTTGATGAACAAACATAATTTTCAAACAAATATTTTAGAATGCAAATACATTTTCCCGAGCAATAAGGTTTTATATCGGGAATTGAGTGAAAGTTGTTGTCTTTGTAGGTAGTTGTCGCGAAACAACTCGACATTGATGGTCTTCCGGGAAAAAAAAAATGTAATAGTACTTGAGAGAGCGATAATGTTCTCTTGCGGGTACACCAATTGCCTTTATATATAATACGGGTTGATCGAGCAGTCATGATCATATTGTCTTATACGTTCCGGTATCATCCTCGAAATATTTGGTTTTGTCCTTATCAATCGTGCTAAAAACAACCAATTACATCTTTCACAATAAAATAAAACTCACTAAAAAGCAAAAACTATTATTATACACTACTATTACCAACACCCGCACCACCATAAAAACCATCCACCGCCACTATTTCTTCCACCAATAGTAATGTTACCGCCTCCACCATTCACAAACACCGCTCACCGCTTATACTAACCCTTCTTCCACTACCACTATTAGAATTAATATAGTTTTTAGTAAAATTATGTATTTATGTTAGATTATTAAATGGACATTTATAATAGAAATTTAATTAATCATTTATCTTTGCCAAGGACAAATCCTGACCACTCTTTACATAAACAAATCGATAATAAATAATTTCATATGTTCTGATCTTGATTCGTGTCGTTCGTTTAGTTATTACATAACATGGCAATTGATTGCACCAATTTTTTAAAATGGACGTGTGTTTTATCGAGTTTATTTTAACATTAGAATGATCAACCACGTTTTATACTTTATAATATAATGTTACACATTTTGTGGCTTCTGAAATTAGCATAATATGTTTTGTTCTGTACCGCCACCACCATAAAACCATATGAATCCACTCTTTTTATCCACCACCACCTAGTGGCGGAGCCAAGGGTTGACTAACCTGGCTCTAACCCCTTAAATTTTTAATAACTACATAATTTTTTTAGTTTATTTTATAAATAGTACTTTGTGCATATATATTTATGGTTTAGTCCACCAAAGTTTACATGTTTCTTTTTAAAAAAAAAAATAGGCCTCCTCAATGTCAATTTTTGACTCCACCACTGCCACCATCACTGCCACTCATCCTATGTAGGTTGTTGGACGCAATTCTAATTTTCAATCACAAATGCCATGTATGAGGTTTAGATTGAACAAAATTTCGTCAATTGATTGGTTTCATTACTTTTTTGTTCCGTGTATATATGTTTTTTTTTGTATTGCAATCAATTTTATTTTAACATTAAAAAATCATGATTTATACGATATAGTACCAAAGAAAATAGGGGTACCATTTGGGTGATCCAACTACGATCATGAAAATATTGTCTTGTATGATATCATCCCTGAAATATATGGTACCTTCCTTTATCAAAAGTGTTAAAAACAACCAACCACATCTCCCACACTACGATGTTATCGATGTTGTAACGACAACATAAAATTAATATTGTCCATCACTACTCACCAGCATTCATCGTCACTACTTCTTCCACCACAAACCAGGGGCGGAGCCAAGATTTTGAGGAGAGAGGGAGAAGAAATTCCTGGCAAGTTGGATACATGTGAAAAATGGACTTTGTATCCCATTTTACGATAAAATAACAAAAATAAATATAATTGTGCTTGGCTCCGCCCTTAACCACCACTAATCTTTCGGCCTCCACCTCTTCTACTACTCATTGTCGCAGAAAATGTCTGTTGATTCTATTTATCAAAATAACTTATTAATAGAAATAAATATTATAATTAATTAAGAAAACATTTATAATTTATTATGAGTAATTAGTGAAACACTAATTAATAAAACACTTTATAATGAATAGATTATTTATTATGTGCAATTAGTGAAACACTAATTAATAAAACACTTTATAATGAATAGATTATTTATTATGTGCAATTAGTGAAACACTAATTAATAAAGCAATTATGGTATTTAAGTTGAACAAACCACCACTTTTGATTTATCTTTTCTATCAATTCCAACCAAGGTGGAACACTGGTTAGAGGCCACTCTTATGACACAATAGGTCATAAGTTCGAACCTCCCCGTTATAATTTTTGAAATTCCATATCTTGACTTGAGTATTCATTTTTCATTCATAATATTAGAATTAATGCCACGTGTGCGAGTTGTAGGGGGTGGTCAGGAGAACCACAGCCCTTGATTTATCTTTCCCACGGACAAATCCTGACCACCACTCAGACAGGCTAACTTAGCCAAACTGTGCTTTATACTCTTGACTGTTTATTTAAATAATTTTACAATAGATTTAAAGAGAAAATTTTAACAATGAATTTAACAAGAACACATCAGACTATAGTGATGGTATATGCTGGACTTTACACCGATATTCTCCTACATCTCTTACACCAAATTCTTTATCCATCAAAAAAAATAAAAGAAAAAAACCTGGTGCTACTACTGCTAATGAACTACTAATATATAGGCCAACTGATAGTACTATTGGCCCAAGCCCTGGTTAGACCTTAGGGTTTAGAAAGATGACCACTATATAAACTTTGGAATTTCGCTATCCACTCTCATTCTGTCAACAAACAAAACTTCGCCGTCGTACCTCTCTCAAATTAGATATTTGCTCTGCAAAATGATGATAAGATAAGTGATATATTGATGTTATACGAGAATCCTTCAATAATTACGTCCAACAACCTACAAGGTGTGTGGCAGTAGTGGTGGAGTCATAAATTGACACCGAAGGGGCTACTCTTTTCCAAAAGAAACATATAAACATGGAGGACTAAATCCTAAATATAGATGAGCAAAGTATTACATATGGGACAAAATTATAGATTTTTATATAGTTATTAGAATTTTAAGGGGGCTAGAGCCAACCTTTGACTTTGCCACCGGATGGTGGAGAAAAAAATAAATGGTATCATACGGCTTGTGGTGGTGGCGGGTTTTGGTAAGTCATAACAAACTATGATCGTTAAACATGTAACGGTATAAAGTATAAAAGCGTGATCGTTTTAATGTTAAAATAAACTCGATTAAAACACATGACAATTATAAAAAAATGCTGGAACCAATTGTCATGTTATTTGATAACTGGGATGAACTACGAATCAAGATCAAAATATATGAAATTACTTATTATTGAGCCATACCGTTACGACATGGGTTATATTCTAGTGTACTAATACAATAGTAGTAGTCTAGTTTAAATTTCTTCATTTAATCTGCATTGTGAATTCCTCTGAATGCATATTCTGTTGATCCGTAAAGATATTATGAATCTCTAGATTTTGTGCCCGTGCTACGCACCGGGCGGATCCGAAAATCATCTAGTATCCATTTTTTTTTAATTTCGTGTGATGTAGCTATGCCTGCATGTCGCACATTTTTGATTTGGTGCCCGTCACGATCCATTTTAATCCGGTGTGATGTGGCTTTGCCTCGTGCGTCGTGCATCTTTGATTTGGTGCCCCTTCCGATCCATTTTTAATGCGGTGTGATGTGGATTTGCCTGCGCCCGTCGTGCATATTTGATTTGGTGCCTCGTCGCTGCATTTTTTGATTTGGTATGATTAAGTTCGCCTCGTCCTGTCGCTTAGGATTTTTGGAGGACACATTTTTGATCCCGGTGTCGCGCGGCTTCGCCTAGCCCCGTCTTGATAGCATTTTTCATTTTGGTGTCTCGTGATTTTGATGCAGTTACCTTGAATTTGGTATGGTGGAGTGATGCGCTAACCCTTGAATTTGGCATGGCTTTGTACATATACATTTAAGATGAATAAGAAATGAAAAGAAGATGAGCAATCCAAGTGTTTGGTTTTAGCAATGCATTGATGTATACAACAGCGAAATAAATTCCCAATTTACTTCCAAATTAAATTTATAAAAGTGAATAACTCCATATATATAAGAACATGTCCATGAACAGTTCTCCTGGCAATCAATTTATAAAACATGTTGTCAAGGTAAATGGGGCACCTTCTTTTAATAGCAACAATTTTTCATGTGTACGTAAGTAGTAATGATAACTGAGGAGAAATTTAACATTTGAGAGTACATAATCCAGGTTCGGAAATCATTAAAAGAAATTTAATGACAATAGGAAACTTTTAAATGACCACCGTGGAAAGGTGAATTCGGTCTAAAAATGCATATCTTGGATCATGTGGAGTAGAAGATCAACCTAAATAGCAACCATATAAGAGAAATCCAATTGTAGCTGTGAGTATATATGAAACAGTAATCCTGTAACCATGACAGTTTAAAGCTAAACTAAGCACATAAAAATCAATGACTATGGTGGATTTTATTTAGTTCAGTTCATAGATAAAGAATTACACAATTACCTCTTCCGAACACCTTACAACAAACCCTTGTCTGCACCACCAACCATGACACGACCATCTCTACTACGCAAATTCAAATCACCAACATTTAACTTTGAATGAAGTTCATACAACACTTAGCGAGTTCAACGGCTCAAGTCAACAACAATATCACTTATTATTATCCTTCTAGACACTGCTAAGTGATGCCTTTGAGGTCAAAATTTTTTCTCAATGACTCTTGGCCAAGATATATGCCACCTCATCTATCACCGCTTATGCACAATGGTTTTCGGATCCACAAGACACCTAGGCTATGACTCTCGCTAGTGACCTATAAGTGATTGCTTATGCGGAAAGTCATGCATATGATAAATCCATACAATTTTTACTGTTTCAATCTATTGAGACTTGCAATATGAACACCTATATTAACAATTACCTTCAAAACACTATCCTGCATATAACATATAATATAATACGTGCAATGATCATACATTGTTTTATCTATTTTCGAAGGAGGTCTTTGAAGAGAACTGTTTACAACAACAACAAAATTGCATATTGATTACACATATTTTTTTCAACATTGTTTTCATTCTCTACAAAAATAACATTTCTCTTCAAATTGGTACACATTAGTCGATGCTCCAAAGATCACCTAGATTTTTTGCATTCAATACAACGGTGATTTTCACGGTGCTTGGGCGATTTTTGTTCAAATTTGGTCTCATTTTCTTGGTAATAAGTTCGCTGAAGTACCAATTTTCTTTGTATTTTTGAGTTTCAATGATATGTTTGACAGAAAATAAAGAGCTTAGAGATACCTGGGCATCTCTCTCGACACTAAAGTACCAAGTATCGGAAAAGTGAGTTTTGATGCACAGTGATTTTTGTATTTTACCTAAAAAGGGATCAACTCATACATAGGTAGATACTGAAAGGAAGACTTACTTTCAAGGATGAGATTGATCAGTGTTTTACCCACAACCTTTCTGCGGAATGTAGCAACATCGTTTGCACCCTCTGGAGATTCATTGCAATACAATTACAATCCTCACTAATCATTCGATTCCTTTGGGTGGGATTTAGCTTGGGAATATGAACCTAACTGAAGACAGAACCTAATCATCAAATACCTCAAAACTCAAAAGTTTAATCGATACTTTTTTTTTTTTTGATCGGTCGAGAGGAGGATTCATTGAAAATAAGGTACTTAAGGGGTACCTAACCAAAAAAAAACAACCGAAACAAAAAATGGAAACCGACATGGGAGTTGATCACCAAAACGAAAGAAAAATTTACAAGAGAAAGAGTAGACACATACTCTTGCTACTCCATGCCCTCTCAAATAGGACGATACAAATTTGAATCCCATAAACAAACTACCATATTAGTCGTTAAACCTACCATCTTTGTGTTTGATTCGGCCCAAAGATAAGCTTGAATCTTGATATCTCTAATTATGCTTGCTAAATTTCTCATTTTGTTGTTGAAAATCCTTGCATTCCGTTCCTTCCAAATGCACCACCATATCGCAACCGGAAGATTGTTCCAAATACGGTTAAGCCGCTCATCACCCCAATCATAACTCCAAGTTTGAATAGTTGTGGCAATGCAAGTATTGTAGTTCCAATGGAAACTACATCCTTCAACAAAGTAATTCCAAATTCTTTTAATTCTCCAACAATCATAAAACAAATGAGAACTTGTTTCATCTTCTTCTTCACAAAACCGACAAGACCTATCCACATCCATACCTCTTCTAGTAAGATTATCGGTGCGTCATCAACTTATCATGGGAGAGAAGACATAGAAAGAAATTTACTTTATAAGGATATGACCGACTCCATATAATCTCGTTTGGTGACATCCAGCTTCATAAGTTTAATCCTATAGTTAAATCGATACTTAGAATTAAAAATCCTATAGTTAGGGTTCGAAGATTTTGTACCTTAATCTAAGAGGCTTGATCTTTTTCTCTGTCGATTTTTTTGATTTATCATGAATCTTAATCCTCCCGTGAGATCGAATTGTTGATTTGGTGACATCGACTTCATCCATTCGGTAACTTACACTTACTTATAGCAGTAAGGCTAGCTACAATGGGATCCAAGATCCCACATTAGACACTGTTGAAGTGTCGTTTATGTGTGAATAGTTTGATTGATCCAGAATGAGTGTTCTAATACGGCCGTGCTTGGTGAGTCGTTGTTGAATAGCTATAAAATCGCAAATGGCTTTTTGTATAATTTGGTACCTATCATGAATCAAGTTGAAGACTTCTTGTTTGGATTCCGATAATATCGTAAATATTGGTTGTATATTTTCGCCCAAAGGTTTCGAACTCCGGCATTGCGGTGAAGCGGTCTTCTACTAGAGATTCTTTGTACCATGTTTTTGTGATTTGCAAATCTTCAATCGAATCAAATGATCCCATTGTTGTGTTCGTACAAAGTTAATTGAGGGGTAGAAAGCCTTCACAAGTTTTGCCAGGTCATGTTGTTTGGAGGTAGATAATACGATTTCCAAGTACTCGGTGTGTTAGAAGTACCTTTGGGTAAACCTAGATATTTATAGGATCCAAATTAATAATCTGTGTGGAAATTGTTAAAACACATCAATTCACTCAAATAAAGAAAAGCTGTTTACTCACACTTGTCACTTTTCACCGACAACCCTTCTCGATTTAAAAACACTTATCATGTTGAAATACGCCCTTTCTTGTTTAAAACACCTCTTGGAGGACAAGGAAAGACCTATCTCGGGCAAGAAGAGATGGTACAATGACCCTTGTTTGGGTTAAATCAACTTGTATATATGTTGTCGAAATCGGGGTTGAAGCAGAAGAAGATCGTGAATCATGATTTGATCACTCAAAATAATGCATCAAAAGCTATGACAATTCATGGTGGAAATAAATCAAGAGATAATAATACGAGACAGTACTCAAATTATTAACCACCCACGAATCTTTATCCAAAAGTGGTTTTTGTTACCAAGGGACCCTTACTTTGTTTATATAGCGACCCTTACTATTTATCGATAACCCCTACATTGCATTGACCCAATTTCGTGTCTTCCCAAAGTATCAACTATCTGACTGAAAAGAAGTTTGTGTGGTGAAACAAAACATAGGGGGACCCATGATGATATTTATTACCAAAGATATCATTATGAATAAATTGATAAAAAATACCATTATGAATAAATTGATGCTCCCCTTAGGGATACATTGATGGAATGGTTAGAGATCGCTAAAAGATTTTTTCAAAACTATACTTAGGTAACTTTTACCAAAGATATCTAGCATTTAAACCGTTATGTGGCCATAGCGGACGAGTTTAATCTCGTGAGGGTTTACAAAAGAGGTTTGCCCACAAAACCATTAAATTAATATCATCGTGTTGATGCGGTTTTGTTAATCTTCGTCCCCCATGTTGCGGAGGATTCGGTGGCGCAGGTATCGTGTTCGGTTGGGGATGTTATCCTTCGTGATTAAGTAGCATTGGTAAAACATGAAATCTTTGCACGCTATAACGGCGTATTTCAATTTGCATATCGCTCCTTTAGATAAATGGTTCATAACTCATTTAGCGTTCATGTTGAAGATTAAAAAAAAAGTGGTATGAGTAAAAGATAAACTACTTACCAGCCTCGAGTTTGTCATAGAGGAGATTGGTTATGTGCCATATAAATTTCTTTACGTATGCACGTAAACCCTCACCCCCTTTTTATTACTCGAGCCTAGCCTTTACGGCTTCTTTGTTACTGTGATGAATATTTGGGAATAGTTGTGTGTAATTTTCAAATACGCTATTCCAAACCGAATTAGTCGGAACCCGGTGATGATCCACCTCGGGAAGGGTAACAACACTTGCCCACGCATTAGTGATAGCAACATCCTCTTCGACGGTATACCTAGCCATACTAATATTGTTGTAGGTTTTGGATAAAAGCGACGAGATGAAACAATATTACAGGAGAAAGGCAGAATCGGATGGATTTGAATATCTTATGTTTTGCACCCTCATCTTGGTGGCGAAAAAGTTATTTTATAGAGGACCTTTGTGTAACCGGTCCTTTCATGTAGCGATGAAAAAGACACCCAACCTGTCGAGACACTTTAGTTATTTGCCCTTAATTCATGGTAAAATAATAGGAATATTAAAAATGATGGTACTACGTATCCCAAAAACATATATTTTGGATACAATGATCGGTAAAATTAAATCTCTTGAAACATACTTTAATTTTCCTCATTAATTTAAAATTAGTACACGTGCGGCGAAATGATTAAAAAATAAAACGATAATAAATGGCCTACGAGCATTCAAACTGGTCGGTGACCACTAAAGGCCAGTAGTCTCCGGGAGTGTTTACAAAGGTATACCAACAAAAGGATGAAGCATAGTGATGTTACATTAACCCATGTGCCTTGCTATCCACGACGGGTTGAACTCCTCCACGGCCTCCTTCAAAGTAAGGTAAGACTTCTTAATACTCAAATTTAATATCGTTTTCTTTTTCGAGCGTACTTTCGTCATCCATTCCTACATACGTTCAACAATAAAGCTGTTAAATACCTCCTCAAAAATAATGTTTTACAAATATAGAACGAAATCATAATACAACTTACGATATTATTTGTCTTCGGCAAGGTGTCATCCTTGAAGCGGCTTGGCTTGGATGATAGCATACATCCTAACATGCCTCGGTATTTTTTTGACATGACATCTTAGATCAAAAAAATGTTCTTTGCTTTGGGTTCAAAAGTTTGCAACAAAATGGGCATGTACCGTGACCAAAAGTTATGTTCATCCTTTTCAACTCATTCTACAACCTGGAGCAGACCTTACTTTGCGATCCATGACACTATGAATGAATTTCTCTCCTCGATGGTAGATGTATAATCCATGTTGTTGAATACAATTTCAAGATTGGATGTAGAGATTAAATTGGATGTGGGGAGTTATGGTCAATAATTATCTATACGAGAGGACTTCTTTTATAGGATATTAATGGATGAGTCCTCCTTACGACCCACTCTAAAAAATATCGACCCCGGGAGAATAGTATGTGGTGTCATACACACGGGTTTCAACATTTCCGTCTTTTACTTGATTAGTCTCTCTACTAAGGTTTGTCGGTGACATGTAATTTCCGTCATCCAGGCTTGTTTCAAAACAGTAGAGGGTGTTTATGAACATTAATTGACGAGTTTAGAAATTTTTGTCTTGGCCCCATGATATGGAAAACCCTAAAAATGGATTGGTTTCCTTTACCCTACCGGATCCTAATCTACGGTGGTTGAATTTCATTTCACCAAAGATCGGGCAATAAGGAAGTTTATAATAAAACTTCAAGTATTCTTAATGGGGTTCATGACCTCATTTCAAGAAAGATGAAACATACAATAAGCAAGACCATGGTTAACATCATAAACATCTGTAACCAAACTAAAACAAACGATAAAAACGTTTGCCCAACGAGACATCACGCAACTTCAGCTTCATTTGGCGATTGCGACACGAGATCTATTATGGTGCAAGCCTATAAACCTCGTCGGATTGTACTCGTTGAAGGCATCCTTCATAAGTAAGTAGCATTCGTAATATCACGAAAGGACGTCCGTTTCTTTCAAGGAAATATGCTTTGGTCATCGTTTCACGCATGAAGCATTCAAATTATGTTTGTTAAAATTGGGTATTTTATAACGAAAATGCGCACAATATCCATATCCTCCGTAATGACCGATTGGGCGCATATCATTAGTCTACCTTGCAGGGCAACATACAATTTTACGTCTCTTTTTATACTCTCAATCGTATCTTAATGCTTGGCTCGATCTACGTATTGGATGCGCAAATGTTTCGACAAACTTGGTATGTACTTAATGCCATATGCTTCGGGTGGGTCTATTAACACCTTCAACCACCCGGCGCTGCCAATACAAACAATCCATCTGAAATAACTGCAACGTCTTCCTCAACGGTGAATTCGGCATCCATATTCGGCTCCATCCCGAGGAGGAGGAATCTGAACTGGTTGTACATAGATCTCAGGATCATACTCAGTCGGAAATTGTAATTTCATCACTTCAAAGACTGCATGTAGATGCCATCTCTGGGCGAATTGTCCTTGTCCTTCGTAATCCCTTTTACCTTCCTCATACTGGATATAAAATTATAAGATGTGGTGGTATTCATTAAATTTCTTCTGGATCGGCGGCATAACATCACGTTTCTTATAGCTATGGACCACCCCAGGCATTTCGTTGTTCCATGTTTGTACTCGTTGCCCATGATACGGAAATTGCAAGCGGGGGCTAGCGCGTCATTGTCTCTATCAAATAATCCCGACTGCGCCAACACATTCAAGTCGTTGTTAGACCGGGCTCGCCAAAAAAGCAGTGCGAGAACCATCTATCGTGCGATGCCCTTTGCTGTAGAACAAGGTTTGGTTTCTTATGGTGTCCCACGTGTCTCCTGCTTCTTGATAGGACATAACCTCCACTCCCAATGGGTGCAATCGAGGCTTCCTAGTATTCCGGAAAACCACAGTGAGTTTTGAGCCAATAACCTCTTAGTATCTCCGGTTGTTGGCAGCCTCTTGCCTTGATCGTTAAATTCCCAAAGTAGTGCATCCATAAACTTCTTAGCATACATGTATATTGTTAAACGACCATCCCGTTATAATCGTCTAAGCTATCCGCCGCGCCACCCCCTTTGCCCGAGTGTTTCATGACGGCAAGCATTTTCATATGAGAGAGTGACCGGGATGTTACACGCATCTCTTCACCGCAAAAATCGGGATCTCTAGCGCAAAATTCGAGGCAATATTTTAAGAAAAACTTCTCGGGAAAACCGTGACGTCCTTAAAACGCTGAGGTCCAAATCTGCAATCGGGTTAAAGTAGTCTGCATCATCCACGGCATCTCGCCTCCAGCCTGACATCGTTACCGCGGTTCTTCTAGTCAAGACCTGTCTGCGGTTCGGGTTGGTGCAAGTCATGCGCCTCTGCCAAAATTCTTGTACATGATGCCAAATCTCCATGGCTATCATCGTGGTACCGTTTCGGGTATGTCGCCTCTCTCCCGTCGTCATCGCATATATCTAACGATAACAACTCCATTTTTCAGCTAAATATAAAATTAAATCATCATCACAACGGATTTAAAACTGTGTATTGTTTTGTAAGCGGAAATAAGAAAATAAAAATAACGCGAGTTAAACATGGGATATGAAGAACATAAAAAAGGATAAGGCGAGGACCAACATACATGAGGAAAAACTAAATATATCTTACAAAGAACTAAATAGAAAACATCTACTACGCCCTAGCTAATCAACAAAATTTTAACCGGTTTTACCGAGTCACCCAAAAAACGACTATCTGGCACAAACATCCATATCAGCTCCATTATCACCTCTCCAGGACCACTACCCCGCACACTACCATGCCAACTACCACCCAAGATAAGCCCTAAAAAATCACCCGAGGTTGGTAAGTCACAATCACGGGAGGCATGCTCCAATAACGGGTTATGCTCTACGGGGGGTTACTATTAGAGGGGATGAGGGACATAATAAGCATTCGATGCGGAAGGGTGCTGCTGGCCCAGGACGCTTTGCGACGGTGTTGGGTTTCCTAGCGAGGATACTCCCAGCACAATATGTGGTGGGAAATGTCTGTTCTTCCCGACTTGAATAAAAATAGGCCTTGGGATGTTCGGAACTACGATGGGTTGTGGGGTGTTATACACCGCTCGACGACGACTCTCATCATATACCACCATCTGCTACTCGAATCATCCAAAGTATGCCTCCCCAAAACTGCGTAACTCTTCCTAAAAAACAAAATAAAAGTTTCTTAAACAATTATGTTTAACAATGAAGAAACTTCAAATGAAAATGAAAATGAGATATAAAATGACCAACCTCCGAGATGTTGATTTCATAAAAATTGTATGGGTTCTCTCCTTCCATAGGGGCCGGAACTAGCTCTTCAAACGAATCTTTGTAGAAGGGCATGTCCCATTGTAGGTTTGGGATTTGCCTCATGGACTGTCTGTTGCCGTATGTGTATATGCAGGATGACATGCTAGGGGGTGGGCGTTGGGGCATCAAACTACGGGGTATACCGGCGTGACCAACTCCGATATCATCATGTGTGTCTATGTGAGTTGTTTACTGTCCTAAGGGCTCCCACGCTATGAGTTTTCCAAAATTTAGAATACACTTCATCGGGGACGATGAAGGAAGTGATCACTAACCTCAACCTCCATACCATCTAATACTTCCTCCAATCTAGGTGGGTTGCATGGGATAACTATCGCACCAAATACCCTCATACACCTCTCAGCCGGATAAGCTGACTCTTGCACCGTCATTGTCCTTAAAGACACATCTCCTCTTAGACATCTCCAAGTGCGGTTTGGAATGCATCGGTGTGTTGGTGTTCCCTTGTCCCCAAACCGGGGTCCCAAATAACCGCATCACCCATCCTAATATATATCTCGAGCGCGTGCATCGGCCAGAGAGTGTTTGTGAAGATCTTTTTGTCCCTTGCTCTATAGGTTCAACACATTAAATAGACTAATAGCGGGTGTGGATCCGGTTGATCATCTCTCGGGTTTTCCTTCAAAACAGGTTGACAATTAGGAAATAAAAATAATAAGAACTCTAAGATCATCGACATGCCACCCATATCCTTCTGTTTGCACGAACTCCGAGTCATCCAGGTGTTTATACTGAACACCCGCCCAAAGTTGGAGTACCCCAATCATAAGACCCAACAACATCCAAATTATCCAACACTATACACCATCGTTTATCTACTCTAACACTACGATCCGCAAAAAAAAAGAACCAATACACCAAAGCAAGAACATTCTAGTCAATTCTTCGGCAATGCCGCAGTTTTCAACATTGTCCCTACTTAAAATGAAATTAGCCAAGTGAGAAACTCGCATCGTGTATGCCTTGGAATCATAATCTCCAGTTTTCACATTCTGTAGTCTTCTATGTGCCATAACATCTAACACACCCCCGAAATACCTAGCATCCATAGCTTCTACTTCTTGCGCCGTCATTGTTTCCTTTGGTAATTCTGGGATTTGCTTACCTCCTCCAATTGGAATACCATTCAACCGATAGAAATCTAGAGGGGTCAAACCTATTTCAAACTCTTTGAAGTGAAAAGTTCTAGTCTTATTCCACCACCTCTCACATAAAGCTTCAGTCAGTCCCTTATCCCCATACTTGAAATTAAATTGGAATATGGACTCTAAACCCATGACATTGAAGAATTAAAATTGCACGAGGGTTGTTTCTCACCACTATCTGGTAAAATTTATATAAGTTGGTCAACTGCTCCTCATTGTTCCGTCTCGCTTATCTACTAAGTTGTCGGCCTTATGTTGTAACTCTCCGACACACGGAGATAGTTGGGATAACTTCTCATACCTAGACCAATCGACATCCTCCATTGTCTAAAAATGAAAAGACCAAGGGAAGCACAATCAACATGGGAATAACAAATATCAAACGCCTATGTTAATCTATGGACAATCAACATATGAATTCACACGTTCACATTCACATCAAATTGAGGTATGCACATTGCTCATATGAAAATCTTCGCTAAAATGATACTAACATCAATTCCACCCCTTGAATCTTCTAAACATCAACTCAAAAGAATACATGACTTAATCCTAAAACACATTGCAAAATGCTATAAACCACAAAATCAATTTCCAACAAAATAATATTTACAACAAAATCAGATTAACAACAAAATCATATTAACAACATCAATTTCCAACAAAATCATATTAACAACATCAATTTCACCCATATATTCATCTCAACCTCAACTACATCATATTAACAACATCAATTTCACCCTTATCAAATTACAAATTTCAAATACATTCTACGAAGCATAAACACGACTAATTCAATCCATCAAATTAAGAATCAATCATGGTTTTATGTTTCACCTAAATTAACCCCAAATAGCAAAAACCCTAATTCACATTTTTAATTTTTGAAATCAATACAAAATTATACAACTGCAATATCAACATAATCAAGATTATGCATCCAATAGCACCGAAATCAATCCATTATAACTAAAATTAAAAATCATAAAACAACTAAATCAAAAAAAAACTAGAATTACTTACCTAGTGTGGATTTTGATGATGAAATCTCACAAAAATACCACCAATCGATTACCCTCGGCTTCTGAGCGAACCCTTGTAAATTTTCCGCTCCTTAAACACTATATTTGTTTCAATCAAACCATGAACGAGGTGTCTATGAAAACGCGGTGCGTACGTAACATTTAGGGTTATCTATGAAACGCAGGATTCAAGCTAGTGTTGACGTGTCAGGGGTCAATACGCATGTTCAAACTGCGTTTTGAGTTTCCCTATGAGTCGCGATTTCAAAGCGCGTTTACCTGCGAGTTCCAAATGCGTTTAAATCCGGGGATCTTGGATTCCCATTGCGCCCGGGCGATGTGTTTTGGTGACGTGGATCCAAGGAAAACCTTGAATTTTGGATTATGGTTAGATCTATCCTAAGCACTTCTTCTTACCCAGGAACACCAGTTCAATAGCTCATATTCTCCTTTTGCCATTTAAATCAATCACAAACCCCACCGGAACTGCCTTGCCATTTTAAAGCTTCTTAACTCAAGCAGCATCAACTCCAGTTGCAATAACCAATTTCTGCAACACAGTCAACACCATTCTTTAATTCTCGGCAACAACAGCAAAAACATATGCTAATTCATCACCCCATCAAATGTCAGCTGAGCCTTAGCCCCACTGAATCACCCAACACTAGACATGAATCTTCAATTCTTCCCTGTTCACCACCAATGCTACAGCTGCAACACCAACACAACACAAACAACATTACACCTACAACTACTAAACGCATCATAAACAGACCATACTCTAGTCCCATAACACCTTCTCAAATCATGTCTAAACATACATCGGGTTCGTGCAGCAAAAACAACACCAAGTCTCTTTCCGATCATCCATATCAAAAGCCAACTCCATCGGTTTGCACCTTTTGCCAAAAAAAACTGCATGCACTACTCTTTTCAGTTCAAACTTCATCTTCTCTGCTGTACCAAATTCAACTTCTCGTAACACCTTTACCCCATACCTTTAGCTCTCAGCAAGAACGATTCATGTACCAACAACACATACCCTTCATCCTTCAACCAATTTAACAATCCTTCACCGGTGTGATGGTGGTTTTTTAAACAAGGGTAAAATCGTAAAACCCCATGACCTAGTGTTACCCCTGACACATTAACTAAGAGCATTTAACTCGAGGTGTAAACAATTAATAGGGTATTTTTTCAAAATACCCAGTTAGGGTTTTCGACACGAACCTAATTCCAAAACAAAGCATCTTGCGCACCATGGCAACAATGCCAAAACCAAGCCGCATCTTTTTGCGCACCATGGCAACAATGCCAAACCAAGCCGCATCTGGCACCATGGCGAAAATGCCAAACCAAGCGCATCTTTTTGCGCACCATGGCGCCGATGCCAAACCAAGCGCATATCCTGCGCACCATGGCGCTGATGTTAAACCAAGCCCAGCATCTTCGCACCATGGCAAGCGTGCAATGCCAAACCAAGCCGCATCTTGCGCGCCATGGCAACAATGCCAAACCAAGCGCATAATTTGCGCACCATGGCGAATGCCAAAACCAAGCCGCATCTTTGCGCACCATGGCAACAATGCCAAACCAAGCCGCATACCTGTGCACCATGGCAACAATTCCAAATCTCAAGCTGCTATGCCTTTGGCCCACGCCCAACATAGCGCCCTAGGTTTGCAAGACTTGCAGCTAGGTCAACATGGCCGCACGTGCCATTGGCACATGCCAACACCTGCCGCAAGCCATATTTCCAAGCCGCTATGCCTTTGGCCCACGCCCAACATAGCGCCCTAGGTTTGCAAGACTTGCAACTAGGTCAACATGGCACACGTGCCATTGGCACATGCCCAACACGTGCCGCAAGCCATATTTCCCAAGCCGCTATGCCTTTGGCCCACGCCAAACATAGCGCCCTAGGTTTGCAAGACTTGCAACTAGGTCAACATGGCCGCACGTGCCATTGGCACATGCCAACATGTGCGCAAGCCATATTTCTAAGCCGCTATGCCTTTGGCCCATGCCCAACATAGCGCCCTAGGTTTTGCAAGACTTGCAACTAGGTCAACATGGCCGCACGTGCCATTGGCACATGCCAACACGTGCCGCAAGCCATATTTCAAGCCGCTATGCCTTTGGCCCATGCCATAGCGCCCTAGGTTTGCAAGACTTGCAACTTCAGGTCAACATGTACCGCACGTGCCATTGGTACATGCCAACACGTGCCGCAAGCCATATTTCTAAGCCGCTATGCCTTTGGCCCCGCCAAATATAGCTCCCTAGGTTTTGCAAGACTTGCAACTAGGTCAACATGGCCGCACGTGCCATTGGCACATGCCAACACGTGTCGCAAGCCATACTTCCAAGCCGTATGCCTTTGGCCCACGCCAAACATAGCGCCCTAGGTTTGCAAGACTTGCAACTAGGTCAACATGGCATACGAGCCATTGGCACATGCCAAACACACCTTATTTGGTATCCTAACTTTCCCTTTGGCAAACACGTGCAACCTACCACCAAGGCATTCGCACATGCCATTGTCACATGCCCAAACACACACGCCGGTAACCTAAATTGCAAGCCGTGCAACCTACCACCAAGGCATTCCGCATGCCATTGGCACATGCCACACGCGCCACTAGCGGCGCCACTTGCACTCAAGATGCAACCAACACTCGAGACATCGACACAAGGCGGGGATGCTTCTTTAGGGTTTTGGTTTGGCGGTCTGACATGCAGCGTACACTACGCTCACATTAAGAAAGCGTGAAAAGGAATAAAGCGGTCAAATAAAGAGGAAATAATGGTGAAAAACGTTTTCTCCCATTAAACCATGCGGTTACCACCTCCTCCCATTATTTCACCCTTTACTCTCTTCCTTCATAAGGCGGGGTACGTTTCAATCTCGACTTGTATAAATAGGTCTTACCTATTTCCACCGACAACAAGTCTCGGTCGGAGAAAAAATACCACACTCTCTCGAAAGGCAACTTTGCAAGCTCTCCCAAAAGCTTCCATCTCTTGCAAGCTTCCTAAGCTTTCACTTTGATACAAGTCGAGATACTACTCTCCCTCAACACCTTTCTTTGCTTCCCTCCCCAAATCAACCCTTCTCCTCCACTTTGTGACCAAAGCAAATGCAGAGCGGCCATTTCTTGGTTTAGGCCGGACTTATGCAGTTGATCTCTCGAATCTATAAAGTGCTCACGTGCAGCACATTTGTTTAGGGTTTGAACCGGATTTCTCACTCACCCACCCAAATTACAAGAAATCAGCGAAACGATTTTTACCCATAAACAATTGGCAACCACGGCGGGAGGATTGATCTATCGGCTACAATACCAACTCAACTCCCGATTTCATTT
Organism: Papaver armeniacum; assembly: GCA_023531295.1. Lineage (NCBI taxonomy): Eukaryota > Viridiplantae > Streptophyta > Magnoliopsida > Ranunculales > Papaveraceae > Papaver > Papaver armeniacum. The sequence goes on along the minus strand of JAJJWW010015970.1, from coordinate 82,039 downwards.
TCCGAACGTCAAATCCCAACATGGTGGAACTCGGATCTGGAGGCATCCCAACATCGGCGAGAACGCATCCCCACGATGTTGGCGTCTCTCCCCATAACGTTGTTACTTCACCACCGACAATGACAACATCGAATGCACTCCCTTAAGTGCAACACACTTTATCACCCGGGGCGAGGCAGCCGCCTCCTCTAGCGTCTCGCACAACCCTCTAATCACGGCAACGAGAATATCTCTTGGTGTCACGCCCCCGGTCACCATAGCTAGGGCCGCCACCACGACCCCAATGCTTCTTCCCGGCATGGCGCCTCCAGGCAACTAAGGTTCCGATTACCCAGCAGACGGGACGAGAGACCGTAGGGACCATAGGAAGTCGCCCTTACGTCACCATCGCCGATTTGATGGAGCGCCGAGAGGCGCTCGCGAGCCCGGACAGACATGGTTTCAACACAAAAGGAGGTGCTCACCTTTCTCAAAACCACGACGGAGCGACTACCTGCGTGAGTCGCATCCTCCGAAGGCCTAGAAGCATCTCCAACAACCCCGGCCTCGGCACCTCGGCGGGGCACGCCTCACGGATGAAGAAACTTCGCACTAGAGTCCGTTGGAAAGAAATCAACCACCCAACCGTCACGAAGAAGATTTGGAACAACTCCTCGTGACCAAATCAAGCATGATGAGTTCGATGTACATCATCACCAACCCCTTACCCATCAAAATACTGAGAATCCCTCTCCCAAGGGGTACTCTTCCCCTCAATTTACCCCTGTACGATGGTACCGGGAATGCACGAACATGTTTCTCGTTTCACTGTAATCCTTGGGCGAACATGAATACAATCACGTTCTTCGCAAGGAATTTTCAAAATCACTTAGGAAGGGCGTATACATGGTACAACATCCCACCAACAGCATTCCCAAGCGGGAGTAGCATGGTCACCGCGTTTCTGAAGTATTTCTTCGTGTCGGAACAAGTTACCTTTTCGGACCTCGGGAGAATGTACCCGATTGGGATAACGAACATCCGAATGATTTCGTCAAAAGGTTCGAGGTTCAAGCACTTTCATTTATCACGACCCAAACGTGACCGAGCAACAATTAAACGCATGCATCAGCGGTATGGTCCCAATCTCCGCGCCTGCTAGAAAACTTGCGTTTCCAAACATTCTCGAACTCCATGAGGCGCGGACGATCGCAACAACAGCACCCCGTGCATTCTTGGAAAGGACTAGGCCAGCTCGGGCCGAAGACGCACGCGTGAAACTCGCGGGAGTAGGCGCCTCATCGACAAACAATTTAATCTTGGCTCATCCTCCGTGAACATAGTGAGCGAAAGAGGAAAAAAGGAAAGCCGCAACTACGAGCCACCCGGCCAAACGTGAGCGGCGGGCGCAGGGACCCTCGCAGCGGAAGATCGTCACTAAAACTCTGTGCAACATCGTGAGACCAAAGGAAATACCCTTGATTTCCCATTCCCCATCGAGGAGGTGATTGACCTCCGTAGAAGCCTGGGTTCAAGATGATGTCATCGAGTTGCCACCGCTCGACGTGACCACCAGGCGGGGCCGAGATGGCGAACCCCAAATCTTGCCATTACCACGGAGTTCGTTCACCACCCAACTAGCGATTGCCCAGGAGGCTGAAACATGTTTTCAAAGAAAGGATAGAAGCGGGAGAACTCCAACTAGGAGGCGAAAGAGTGCATCGAGACCCACTACCAATAAGAAAGCTGCGGTTCCTCCTCGGGGACTCCGTGCGAGACCGTGCAATCCATGATGCGACATGTATGCGAAATTCTCTATCTTTCCAAGGTTCGGCGCCAAGATATTTTCACGGCTCTCAATCGTGTTGTATCCGTGAACGGCTTTTCTCTCCTCGGAATCCACGCCAAGGGCCCAAGCTTCCCAAGCAGGCGAGCGGAGAGCGGGGACTGCTGACCACGTCCGTTTAGAGGTAACGAAATTTGACGACACGCTCATCGACACGACCTCCTACCACAACATCATTACTTTCAAGACACAGAAGGCGACAAGATTTACAAAACAAGGCTACCTATTTCCCATCCGTGATTAAGGACTTGAGAGGAGAAGCTTTGAACGCGCATGGCTACATCAACTTAGAGATCGAGATGGGAGGCTATAACACATAGCAAATTCCATATTGTCAAAGAACTAGATCACGACATGATATTGGGACGTTTATGGGTACTCGACAACAAAGCGAAATTGGATGTGCACCCTCATGACGTCCACGCCGAAGGAAATTCCAACAAATCATCCCATGGTTATCGCATCAACAAACTCTTTTGAAGAAACCCCGGACATCCGGAGAAGACCCGTTGGCACTAGCTCATGGTTTTCAAATGCAAGTAAGTCGACCAAGCAACCTTTTACGCAGCAGTCTTTCCTTCCCCCTTTCCGTCATGGGGACTCGGCGCAACAACCGGTACAAGCCTTTGTCAAAAAAATGTGAATGGGGAGCTGGACCATTCGAACACTTTGCAAGAAGCTTGGAAGCTTCTAGCGAAACCAGCAAACCCGAGGGCTCAAATGGTTACCACGGCGTCTGAACCCGTTTTCAATCGGAATATAGTGGTTAAGGAAAGCTCGTTTCAAGTTGGGAGGATGACGGTAAAGATGGATTTGCCCGAGGAAGGTGAAGGAGAGCTGTGCACAGTTGCGGATACCCTCTTGGGAGGATATTGCAAGCTCACCAATCCGACACACCTGAAGGCGTGATAGTTCACTCGCGATGGCTCAAGGAACCCAATCCCTAAATCTTTGTACTTCCCAATCACTCCCTTTTCGGTACTTCCTTTAAATCATTCCTCTTAATAGTTTGTACTTCCCCGGGATGAATACACCGTTTGTATTTTTTCCTGGAAATCTCCCCTTTCAAAAAAAAAAAATTAAATAAATATATCTCTTCCCAAGCGAATCCTTCGGATATCGGAGAAATACATCGAGAGAACCCGAGAAAACCATTACGGGGCCATCATACAACAACCCTTTTCAAAAAAAAATAATATATATATATGAAACAAAGGTTTCTTGATGATGAAGAAGAAGGGAAAGATGTGTTTACAAAAAAAAAAAAACATCGGGGAACTAAGCGACTAACGAAAAACAAAAGGAGGAACTAGCCCTCGAAGGATGGAGCGCAGGTCTCTTAGGCAAAGCTATCTTCAAGCATTTCCCCGGCAATCCTTCGGGCAACAAAGGTTCCATTCAGGCGGTTGTAGCGGCGGCAACCTCAACATCCCATCCGGAAGCAGCCCAACAATGACGGCGGTGTCCTCCCCAGACAACTATTCCGGCCTACGCCACCATGACCCCTCCTAAGATCATCAATAACATCTTTGACATCAACTTCAAAGGAAAATCTCGCTTCATCATGTACTCCTTCGAAAGTTTTCTCATCGACACTTTGAAGGAAGTTTTTTGATTCATTCGCATCAAAATCAAGAATCATGGCGTTCTCCTCCGCGTCCACTTGAACCAAGAGAGTCCCAGAACATGCACCTTTTCTTCGTGAGGATAGATGGAAGGAGGTCCTTAATAATTTAGTTAGATTCACGGAACAAAGATTCAACCCCAACCAATACCTCCTCAAGAGAAGAAGATCGATCTCCACCGATTAAAGTCCTTTTCCAAAAGATTAAAGGCACGGTAGTCTCTGGAAGATCCCATCATACTCTGCAAGAAATGGAAAGATAATCAAGTTCCATCTGTTTATACACATATAAAAAAGAGGATGGCGTGAACAAAGGAGAAGAAAAAACGCAGAGCAAAGCAAGGAAAAGGGAATCAACGGGAAGAACCCCTTCTCAAACAAGGGAGACGGCACATTCGCGTTGGGCATGAATACGGAACCTTAAAAAGGAAAGGGAGTAATGAAAGACATAATGGTTCCAGATTTTTGGCATGGATGATGCCCTAATGGAAGCCGCACGTGAAGGAAAGCAAGATAAGGAAACTTTGCTATCGGAAGAAACCCCCTCCTTGTTTACATCGGTCACGCCCAAAGCCCGCACGGCTTTCCACATTGCACGCAGGCCCCACCAGCCAGCACACGCAATTTCCCAAGTCACGCCCGCAAGCACGCACAGTTCCACATTGCGCCGGCCCCACCCGGCCAGCCGGCCACACGCAATTTCCCAAGTCACGCCGCAAAGCACGCCTGACTTCCACATTGCGCGCCGCCCCACCGGCCCGGCTACGCAATTTCCCAAGTCACGCCTGCAAGCACGCCGGCTTCCACATTGCTTCTGGGTCTCACCCGGCTAGCACACTCAGTTTCCCAACTCACGCCAACTTCCCAACGTCGCCCCAGTGCCATTTTGGTGTGCCAGCCTCTCCGGTTAATGCAAAACTCCCGAGGCAAGGATTCCAAATCCTATTTATAAAAGGTCGAGACAAGCCCCTCAATTCTCTTTACGGTTTCTTGTTGATAGTCTGTCACCATCTTATGCTTACCTCATAACAAAGCCCTGTTAGAGCTAAAGCGGGGGACTTAATGTTGATGGTGGTTTTTAAACAAGGGGTAAAATCGTAAAACCCCATGACCTAGTGTTACATAACACATTAACTAAGAGCATTTAACTTTCGTGTAAACAATTAATAGGTATTTTTTCAAAATACTGCAGTTAGGGTTTTCGACCGACGAGAACCCTAATTCCAAAACAAAGCCGCATCTTCGGCACCATGGAAACAATGCCAAACCAAGCCGCATCTCTGCGCTCCATGGCGCTAATGCCAAACCAAGCCATCTTTTTCGCCCATGGCAAACAATGCCAAACCAAGCCGCATCTCAAGCGCACCATGGCGACAATGCCAAACCAAGCCGCATCTTGCCGCACCATGGCAAAGAATGCCAAACCAAGCCCCATCTTTGCGCACCATGGCAAAATGCCAAACCAAGCGCATCTTTACGCCATGGAACAATGCCAAACCAAGCCGCATCTCAAGGCGCACCATGGCAACAATGCCAAACCAAACCGCTATCTTTTGCGCACCATAGCAACAATGCCAAACCAAGCCGCATCTGCTGCGCACCATGGCGTGATGCCAAACCAAGCCGCATCTTGCGCACCATGGCGACAATGCCGAAACCAAGCCGCATCTGCGCACCATGGAAAGCAATGCCAAACCAAGCCGCATATCTTTGCGCACCATGGCGCATGATGCCAAACCAAGCGCATCTTTGCGCACCATGGCAAAGAATCCCAAACCAAGCGCACATCTTAGCACCATGGCAAGCAATGCCAAACCAAGGCAATGCCAAACCAAATGCCAAACCAAGCGCATACCATGGCAACAATTTCAAATCTCCAAGCCGCTATGCCTTTGGCCCACACTTTTAACATAGCTCCCTAGGTTTGCAAGACCTGCAACTAGGTCAACATGGCCGCACGTGCCATTGGCACATGCCCACACGTGCCACAAGCCATATTTCCAAGCCGCTATGCCTTTGGCCCACGCCCAACATAGCGCCCTAGGTTTGCAAGACTTGCAACTAGGTCAACATGGCAGCCACGTGCCATTGGCACATGCCAACACGTGCCGCAAGCCATATTTCCAAGCCGCTATGCCTTTGGCCCACGCCCAACATAGCGCCCTCGGTTTGCAAGACTCGCAACTAGGTCAACATGGCGCACGTGCCATTGGCACATGCCAACACGTGCCACAAGCCATATTTCTAAGCCGCTATGCCTTTGGCCCACGAACATAGCGCCTAGGTTGCAAGACTTGCAACTAGGTCAACATGGCCGCACGTGCCATTGGCACATGCCAACACGTGTCGCAAGCCATATTTCCAAGCCGCTATGCCTTTGGCCCACGCCAACATAGCGCCCTAGGTTTGCAAGACTGGCACCTAGGTCGACATGGCCGCACGTGCCATTGGCACATGCCAACACGTGCCGCAAGCCATATTTCTATGCCGCTATGCCTTTGGCCCACGCCCAACATAGCGCCCTAGGTTTGCAAGACTTGCAACTAGGTCAACATGGCCGCACGTGCCATTGGCACATGCCAACACGTGCCGCAAGCCATATTTCTAAGCCGCATGCCTTTGGCCCACGCCCCACATAGCGCCCTAGGTTCAAGACTTTCAACTAGGTCAACATGGCCGCACGTGCCATTGGCACATGCCAACACGTGCGCAAGCCATATTTCTATGCCGCTATGCCTTTGGCCCACGCCAAATATAGCGCCCTAGGTTTGCAAGACTTGCAACTAGGTCAACATGGCCGCACGAGCCTTTGGCACATGCCAACACGTGCGCAAGCCATATTTCTAAGCCGCTATGCCTTTGTCCCACGCCAAATATAGCGCCCTAGGTTTGCAAGACTTGCAACTAGGGTCAACATGGACCGTGCCATTGGCACATGCCAACACGTGTCGCAAGCCATACTTCCAAGCCGCTATGCCTTTGGCCCACGCCAAACATAGCGCCCTAGGCTGCGGGACTTGCAACTAGGTCGACATGGCCGCATGAGCCATTGGCACATGCCAAACACACCTTATTGGTAGCCTAACTTGCAAACCGTGCAACCTACCACCAAGGCATTACGCACATGTCATTGGCACATTCCAAACACACACGCCTGGTAACCTAACTTGCAAACCGTGCAACCTACCACCAAGGCATTCGCACATGCCATTGGCACATGCCACACGCGCCACTAGCGGCGCCACTTGCACTCAAGATGCAACCAACACTCGAGACATCGACACAAAGCTGGGGATGCTTCTTTAGGGTTTTGGTTTGGCGGTCACAAACATGCGGCGTACTACGCTCACATTAGGAAAGCGTGAAAAGGAATAAAGCGGTCAAATAAAAGAGGAAATAATGGTGAAAAACGTTTTTCGCCCATTAAACCATGCGGTTACCACCTCCTCCCATTATTTCACCTTTACTCTCTTCCTTCATGAGGCCAGTGTACGTTTCAATCTCGACTTGTATAAATAGGTCTTACCTATTTCCACTGACAACAAGTCTCGGTCGGAGAAAAATACCACACTCTCAGAAAGGCAACTTTGCAAGCTCTCCCAAAAGCTTCCATCTCTTGCAAGCTTCCTAAGCTTTCACTTTCTGATACAAGTCGAGATACTACTCTCCTCAACACCTTTCTTTGCTTCCCTCCCCAAATCAACCCCTTCTCTTCCACTTTGTGACCGAAGCAAGTCCGGAACGGCCATTTCTTGGTTTAGGTAGGGCTTGCTGCTGATTGATCTCTCAAATCTATAAAGTGCTCACGTGCGGCACATTTGTTTTTAGGGTTTGAACCAATTTCTCACTCACCCACCGAAATTACCGAAATCAGCAGAAACGATTTTTACCCATAAACAACTGGCAACTCAGCCATCAACATCCATCAAAAAAAAATATGAAAATTTGAATGCAAATTCGTATTCACACAATTGAGAAATAGTGTAAGCATGCAGCCAATATCTCTGAATATTAAAGAGTAATATATGTGTTATGGAATTACCATTTCGGGAATATATGTGTTATGGAAATACCATTTCGGATTATTTTGCAGTTCTGGCATACTGAACTTCGATTTTATTAACCTAAACATTCGAGGAAAAGTAAAGAGGCAACCATTATTAGCTGCAAAGGAGTTAGATGCGTATTTGGAAATAACGCATCTTATTATCTTAATGCGAACAATGAGACCTAATTTGAGCAAAATCAAATTAAGATTAGGGTTTGGAATCAAATTGGATTTAGGGTTTAAATACCTTTGAAGAAATAGCAACATCTCAAAGTTGATTTTATGCAATAAACTTTCGAACTTTGCAAAGAAACTATCAAATACTTCAGATTCCCTCTCATCTTCCTCAGATTAATGAAAAATCACTCCCCCCGATCCTCAACTTGAACAGGACCGTCTACAACAAAATCATCCATTTGAAAGTTGGGTTATTGTGGGCACCGATTATGGATTGTTTCGGAGGTGAAGAATATTTTTCTTCTCTATCTCTTTTAGTTTTTCATTCGGAGCGAGTAGAAAAAGATTCGAAGAAAAGAGAAAGAGAAGAAGAGGTACGGAAGACGATCTCCCCGTAAGAAAACAGAGATGACAGGTGTTAGTTTTTTCACATAAGTATTGTCTACCTACCTAACGTCCGATTAAGTATTTGGTGTAAACCAAGTGCAAGCAATTAATTAGGTGTAAATCCACACATAAGTGTTGTGTACCCACGTTTTCGCTAACGGTGTTATAAACGTACAGTTAAATACAGGGTGTAAACATAGTGTAACTCATGTTTTAATGAATCCCGCCACTTGTCGGTACCAGGATTGCTCTTCCTGAAAGCTTTTATCTAATTTAATTTGAGAGGGGTGTCACACTCACCGTGCGACATGAGAGCTCATATGACTTAGCATTTTAAAGAAGGGGAGATGATGGCGTGTATATTTCATAAGTTGATGTTAGTGGAAATATGAGATGAGGGGTCAAATGCCCAACTTCTTACCGTCTAACAATGCAAAAAAGAATTGCCGGAAAATTGGGCGGAACCAAATCCAAAAACTTGCACCGACAGCCTCCCCCACCCAAAAGTGAGGAGATGTAAAATTACCTAAATTTTGTAACCCATGACGAAAGTGATTTAAAACCTACTTCATGACCACAAAATCAAGTTTCTGATCTAAGAATTTACATCATGATATCTATGCTCCGAAAATAATATGCTGGCAAAATTTGTAAGTTGTTTGGAAATCTATAATGCGACCCAAATTTTATCATGTAAAAATCAACTTCGAAGCCTAAAATCTATGGCCTAAAACCTGAACTAAAAACCGGATACTGAGCCTCTGCCTGAAATTTGCCTGTGGCCAAACATTGACACTAGACCGTTGACTTCGGCGGGTACTTTGGATATCCGGATTTTTTTAAAGATAACAATACCGACCACTGTGCTGCCTGTGCATGCTCCGGTCGTGATTAGAATAGTCAAATGAGGTTATGACCGTCCATTGAAATATAATTGTTTGAGATAAAACCCTACTTGAACCCTTGGTTTTCCCATTTCCCAAAAGTATAAGATTTCACCCTAACTGTTAGGGTTCTTCATCTCTCATTCAACTTGAAGGTGAAGGCATACCCCATCACCTTCATTCTTGCAGGTACTGTCTCAGTTTCTGATTTGTTTTGATTTTCGATTTTGGGTTTGATTTTTTTTTTTTTAAATAAACTGTTATTGATTTATTGCAGGATGAACCTACCATGGGATATCCTGTCAGACATTCTTGTTCGGCTTCCTTTGAAGCCACTCGCACGATTCAGGTGCGTAAACCACTCTTGGTATAATCAATTAAAATGCCCCAAATTTCTCAAAGCGCGAAATGATTATGCTGTCGAAATGGGCAAATTCAATCTCATGTTTCATAATCAAAATGATATTTATACCTTTAGTTATGATACATCATTATCAACATGTGAAAGAACTAGTCATATCGAATACCCCAATGAATCTGACGAGAAGGAAATTGAGGTTTTAGGATGTTGTAATGGTTTGGTTTTGTTGAGGCACATTGATTTAATGGACGACACATCATTGTCCTATGTTATTATTATCTTGTGGAACCCGACTACTAATGAATGTAAGAGATTACCGAATCCACCCACTGGAAAGCAGGTTAAGGATAGGAACTATGTAGAATATGGGTTAGGTTATGATGAACAAATTGAGGATTTCAAAGTGGTACATTTGACACAGGCTATATATGGTGGCTGGTCTAGGTGTGAGGTATATGTCTATACTCTGAAAGCAAATTCGTGGTCAAGAGTTGATAGTGTTGATATAGATGGTTTGAATTATCCAAGATTATGTGATATGGGTCGATGGCCTGTTAATGGAGGTTTTCATTGGATACCAAACATACAACGGCGCAATGTCTTGCACGGCTTTTTTGTTCTTCGATTTGAATTCGAGACGGAAGACTTCGATGCGGTGCCACTGCCGGATTTTGATGAAAATGCCATAGTATGTATGTGTGTCTTACGCGGATCACTATGTTGTTTTTGTTATGATACTAAGGTTTTAGGTTTGTGGGAGTTGAAGGACAATGGGGAGGAGGAGGAATCATGGACAAAACTTTTCACCATTGAGCTAAGAGAACATTTTGGGGAAGTTTATAGTTATATGCCCTTGCAATTTTTAAAGAATGGAAAGATTGTGTTAGGGTTAGTGCTGGCTGATGAATGTTTACATATTGTTTTGTACGATCCAGAACATGTCACATTTGAAACTATTATATCCCATGATGAATCTCTAAGGGGTTGCGCTTTCAAAACATCTGTCTATGCGGAGAGCCTATTTTCACTTGGCACAGGAACTTATCTAGGGAAAGTACAATGGGAGGCCTCCCACGAAGAAGATTGGAGCGACTCCTCAGAAGAAGATTGAAACCAGTGGTATTGGTCTTTGCCACTGCAAAATTCATGTTCCAGGTTTTTGTTTTATATTAGGTGTTTAAAGTTTAAAGTTCAGTTCCTATTTTACCTATCTTTAGACTTCTGTTTCAATGCACAAGTTTAGTCTGTTGCAGAATTTCAGACTCTTGCAGATTTTACTTTGTATTAAACTTGGTGATTATTCTTCTTGCAGATTTTGCTTTGTATGAGTATTATGTTTTTTAAGTATTACAAGGTATCTCTTGTTTGCAACTTCTATGCAGTGCCTGATGAAACCTAAATGCAAAGTCTTTTCTGTTTTCACTTGCCAATTGTAAATTACAGCCGTGAACAAGAACCTCTCACACTCCGGAAGGGAGGGGATAGCCTGTGTGACGTTTCTCTTGAGAACGCAATACTTAGCAGTATTGATCCCAAGTCCCAACTGGTGACTACTTGCCTTTCGTCACTCTTGTTACCGTTGTACAAGTTCAATGTATTGTGGGCTTAGAACCTTTAAAGTATAAATAGCCCATCCGTTTTTCCATAAAAACCTGGCCCATTTATTGTTCATCCAATAATACAGTCAAATAGATCTTTTTTGCCCTCTCAACTTTCAATGTCAAATGATCATACATTTGAAACTTGAAACTGCCTTCCTAGTTGCCTACATTGGCCAGATTTTGAGTATCCGGTCACAATTGTGCTAGCTGATACTAAAATCAAAAACAGGAAAGCGAATCCGAAAACTTAAATCGAGTCTCTGCTAGCTAAAAGGTCTTCTTTAAAATGTTGTATATTTCTAGCGCCATAATAATGCAGAACGGAAGCGTGAATAAAGAATTTTGATAGTAAAGTAGGAGAATAGTTGAGTAAACTCAATATTGATTGATAATAATGTGTATTTGTTACATAAAACTAGTCTGCTATTTAAATAACTCTAACACTCAAACTTGGAACATAAGAAATCCCTAAAATATATAATATTCTAGAATTAAATAACTTTTAAAAATAAGATATACCTATATTAAATTAATTAAACTCTAGAAATAATAATAAAATTATTAATCCTAAATTTAACGGATATCCTACATCAGGCCCGCCATCTTGAAAAGAATTCGTCTCGAATTAGCAAAGTATCGAAGAACATGAGCTACATCACATAATGATCGGTTTAACTGGATAACAGTTTCCCAAAGCTTACAAAATGAAATGAATTGATTTTATTAGGCTCCAATATATCGATCCTTGAGGTCTTCTCTTATCATCAAAGTTTGAGAGCGCGCAACATTTATGTATGTTTATGTTTATTTAGTCATCTTTTGTTTTTTTCATCACGCAGGGATCTTATGTTTACTCAATCAATGCATCCCGATTTTTCTCAGCAGTCTGATTTCGATTATTATCGATGTTAGTTTATATCGATCTGGAGTTGAAATTGCAGTTTTCTTTCGATCCTTTTCATTGTGTAAGATTTGGAGCTGAAATTGCAGTTTTCCTTCAATCTTTTTCACCGGATATATAGATCATTAAGATATGGTTGGATTACACCGTCCTAGATTAGATGAAGAATTTAGTCTCTCTTTCTTAACATTCAAGATTCTTCATTGTTTTTTAGAGTTGGGAATTTCCATGCAATATTGAATTTCCCCATTTCAACTGTATATTTACTTCGCCCTACGAGAGATTTGAGATATTTTAATCCGTTTTTTTAATTTACTGAACTGTGATTGGTTTACTTCGAAGGAAGCCGATGAGAAGGATATCCTGTGTTTGACTGCTTCCGTCTTCAAAAATGAACTATGGCCTATTTTTATACTAAAATGGAAAAATGATAAAAAAAAATTCTTCTAGAAACGGAAATAATATTAAAAAACAAAAAATCAAAATCAAAACAAATCAGAAACTAATGTGAATTACATTTGAGTGCAGATTTCTGATCCAATTAATGCGCAATTAATCCATTCAATTACCAGGGGTAGTCAAACAAGATTTATGCACTTTCATAGATTTTTAATTTGACTGACTTCTAGAGATTCTCCGAAAATCTATAGACTTCTAGTGATTTTTCTAAGAGAATTTTAGAGAGTCTTTATGACTTGTAGAGACAAAAAATAAGATTTGTAGGGACAAAAAAATGAGACTTGTAAAAAGTTTATGTGATTTGTAGAGACAAAATTGTATAATATCCCCTGATTAATTTCCTACATTACCGATTTTTTTATTATTCACGTTACAATAATAATAAAAGTACCATTATCACCTAATGAAATATGTGTCCATTGTCAAAATAAATCTCACTGCTATCCAATGTCTAAATTTGCATTCACTTTATTCAGGTCATCCCACATTTTATTCTCTAGGCGGAGAAAAAAATCATAACTTCTAAAATATATATTTTAAAATAGATATATATCACAAACACTCACATAGCCGATTTTATAATATATATTCTCCAATTTAAAAAATCACATTATTCCATATTTTGTCTTGATTACCCCTTTCCAAGTGGCCCTTAAGTGTATTAAGGCACAAGGAGAGAAAAAAGAATGGTTCACTCCCAAAACCAAAAGTCTCCAAATTTCCAAGTCTCTAGAAATATCACCTCTTGAGGAGAGATTTCTACCATGTCTATTTTTAAGAAAAGTCTCTCCAAATCTCTGAAAACAACAAATCAATGACTTTCAATTCTCTTTCGAATAACAGGAGCGTTGGAGTAGCTCTTATGAAATCCTAGTCCAATAATATGGAGTTTCAGAAAATTTAAATAACTTGAAAAAAGTCTCTAACTCATAATAAGAAATATTAAGAGACTCCAAAAACGTATAGACTAACATTGGATTTGCTCCTAGAAGTCATTCAAAATCTTATTTGACTAACCCTGTTAGTTAAATGTGAATGCATTTTCTCGACTCTTTGTTGACGGATTGAACAACCACCGTGGACGGCTCAGAGTCCACTAGATTGTTTGTCAATTAGTAAATCATAATTGACATGTACTACTATTAATCAGTGATAACCGATTACCAAAGCTGTTGTGTTTTTTATTTTATTTTTGAAGGAAAAGCCTAAGCAGACTTCATTCAATAATGATTTGCTAGGAAGATTACTGAAATCTTCTCGGAAGTTGTCCAACAAATGACAAAAGAGGATCATCGATGCTCTTAATTAACTTAATTAGGTATATTATTCGCTGGGAAGATTCCTGCCAACAAATGACAAAAGATCCTCTTAACTTAACTTAGGGATCAACGGTAGCTATCGAAATGGATATGGCCTCTACCATATTCGTTAGAGATAAGATTACCGGATATCCGATATCCGATAATATTCGACGGATATTCGAAAATGTTTTCGTTATCCGATAATATCCGGTAATATCCGATAGTAATTCATTATAATAAAAAAAATTTAAGTTCTATTTTAGTCTTTCTCTAATTTCATAAATTACAAAAAAAAATCAAAGGAACACTAAGGAAATTCGACTAAACAAAACTAAATACCTTGATCAAATGCACAAATTTGACTATAAAATTATTATATTACTAAATTTAAACAAAACTCAAATCTTCTCCATCAATATTGAAAAATTCTCCGCTTTTCTCACAACCAATAAAATTACTAGTGTTTTTGTTCTTCCATAATATTTTTATTTCTACCACTCTTCAAATACTACCAAGCTAACAACTAAATATATTACTAAAAAAATATAAAAAAATTTACATATGCATTCTTTAACGGATATCGGATGTTATCCTATATTCCGTATCCGTTTCATTAAGGTAAGAATATCCGATAAGGTATCTGTATCCGATATCCGTTATCCGAAATTTCGGATAATATCCAAACGATTCGGACGGATATTGAATATTCGGTTATCCATTGACAGCCCTAGTCTTAACTAGATATATTGCCAGGTGCGACTTCATTAGAACTCCAAGCTCAAGCTGATCCATTTAAATTGTGTATTCTTTTGAAGGAACCTTCGTGTGACAGGTACTTGCTCTCAAAGAAGCAAGGAGTCAAGGACACTTCAAGATGGACACATGTCAATGTCCAATGCTTGGAGTGTGCGTGAGTGCGTCTCCACGTCAAACACATCAACGATATAAACAATGTAACAGCTTAAATATAAACGCGTGAATATTTGCTTGTTCATTCGCTGATGATGATTGATCGATTGATTTCATGACGTGTTGACGTCTTAATTTTTGAAAAATTCTTGTCTCTTTTGTTTGCTTCGTATGAAGTGCCGGTTGTTGTTTATAATGCTACAGGTAACAAGAGTGTTCTGCACGGTGTGTTTATTTTAATTAAGACGACAATTGTATGGTCTGACGTTTCTGGTATAACCAACTTAGTAGTTTTTGTTAAAATTTGTGAACTTTGTTCACCAACCAATTATTCTGGAATCAAAAATTATTCTGGCATCAAAAAATAATATGCTCCCGAAAAAATAAAATTATAGTGGATGTAACGCGTGAAGTAAATTCAATTGTATAGACTATAATGGTTGTTCATTAGGATTTCACAGTCTATAAATCAATTCTTAATATACCATTAATTACAACACTTATTTCAAACTACATCTCTCCTGGCTCATTCATCATTCTTACTGATTGATTGTTTGAGTTCTTTAACTTGTTCATCTTCTTTCTTAATTATCTGAGTTCCTTATAAGTTTAACTGAGTCAAGAAAATGGTTGACGCTGTGGTTTCATTTGCCGTGAAGAGATTGGGTGATGCACTTATTGGTGAAACAGTTTTCTTACTTGATGTGTGCAGTCAAGTCAAGAGTTGCGTGATGAACTAAGAAGAATGCAATGCTTCTTGAAAGATGCAGATGCAAAGCAACAACAAGGAGATGAGCGTGTTCGCAATTGGGTCGCTGATATTAGAAATGTCGCTTATGATGCTGAAGATGTTATTGACGCCTTTATACTTAAAATTGACGCAACCCTTAGATATGGAGGAATCCAAAAATGTTTTATCAGAATGGCCTTGATGGTCAAGAACTGCAAACATTTTTATAGCATTGGGATGAAGATCCAAGCTATCCGGTCAAGACTCAAAGTTATTTCTGACAGTAGAGTTACATATGGGATAGACGACTTACGCGGCAACGAAGTGAATCAAATTACGCAACAACAGTTGAGAAATCACTATCCACATGTTGAGGATGATGATGTTATCGGCTTGGAGGAGCATACAAAGACGTTGCTCACTGAACTGGTGAAAGATGACGAACGGCGTTGCATAGTGTCTGTTGTCGGTGTTGGAGGTCTGGGAAAAACCACTCTAGCTAAGAAGATATACAAGCATGATACTATTATGAGCCACTTTGATTGCCGCGCTTGGAGTTCCGTATCGCAACAGCTTAACTTGAGAGATGTTCTATTAAAAATTATAAAAAAGTCGATGAATCCAAATGACTACGAGTTAAGCAAGATCAAAAAACTGAACGATGAAGATCTTCTCGAAAAGGTGTACAACTACCTCAAAGATAAACGTTACTTCGTCGTTGTGGATGATTTGTGGAGTTTCGAAGACTGGAATAGGCTAAGTCCGGCCTTTCCGAATGGTAAGAGGGGAAGTAAAGTATTGCTAACCACTCGAAATAAAGACGTTGCATCAAGAGCAGCTCCCCATAGCTTTCAACTTGAGCCTGACCTATTAAATGATGAAGACAGCTGGGAATTACTTTGTAAAAGCATTGCCCAAGAATTTAAACGAAACTAATTGTCACCCTGCAGACTTGAAGAAGATAGGGACAGAGATGGTGCGTAAATGTGGTGGTCTGCCGTTGGCAATTTGCGTTCTTGGAGGGATACTAGCAACAAAAAGGTCAGAAGTCAGGGAGTGGGAATATGTCAATAGAGACATCCCTTCGAACATTAATCAAGGAAAAAATGGAGGTGTGATGGGAATACTGGCATTAAGCTACAACGATCTGCCAATTCACCTGAAACCATGTTTTCTCTATCTAGGTCTTTTCCCGGAAGATTATGCTATTCCAAGGAAGAAATTGATCCGATTATGGATTGCCGAGGGTTTCATACCACATACAAACCAAGATGCACGAGTAACAATGGAGGACGTAGGAAAACACCATTATCTAACAGAGTTGATTCAAAGGTGTATGATTCAAGTTGACAAAGATTTTATTCCAGGAAAGGGCAAAGCATGTCGGATACATGATCTCATGCGAGATCTTTGTTTGTCAAAAGCCAAGGAGATGGACTTCCTTGATGTTTACAGTCACCGCAATGATGGCATATCAAATTCTTTGAGCACTGATACATACAGAAGACTGCGGAGGTGTGCTATACATCTTAATGACAAACCTATGAGGTATGATTTTTATTTCAATAATTCAACTTGCGCACTTCGTACTCTTCTTGTCATAAGCCCAATGACAACGCCATTGAAGTACCAAAACATCAAACTGCTTCGAGTCTTAGATCTCGAAAATGTAAGAGAGACTTATATAACAAAAGAAGTTTGCACATTAATTCACTTGAGGTATTTATTATTATGGGTTGATCAAGACGCTCCGATTTTATCATCTATAGACAATTTAAAAAATCTACAAACCCTCAGATTAAAATACTTCCAAGGGATCTTACCCAATACAATAACAAGGCTGGTACAATTAAGACACCTAAATATATCATTAGGCGTAATCACCGAAAATTCTCAATTATTAGAGAAGTTGATAAACCTCCAGACCCTCAAAAATATGGAAGCTGGGAGATGGATAAAAAAAGGTTGTTTGGAGAAGCTGTCAAGACTCCGAAAATTGAGGGTATTGAATTCTTCACGAATGCAAACTGATGCTCTTATCAATGAGATTGTTAGCAACAGGAGTTCATCATTATCATCATCGTCTTCAGCGTCTGATGAGCAATATCATGACTCTCTTAAGGTTTTGGTATTCATAGTATCGATATTTTTGACGACAATATATTTGGTTCACTTTCTTGTTGTCGTAATCTTCACCGAATGCAGTTGTGGGGTAGACTAAATGCTCTTAACCTCCTGCGGTATCCACCGAATCTCAAGAAATTAAAATTCTACGACAGCGAGCTGAAAGATGATCCGATGGAAACTCTTCAATATCTTCCGAACCTAACATTTTTAATGATGAAGAAGGCATACACAGGGGAAGAAATGGTATGCTCTACGAAAGGATTTCCTAAACTCCGATTTTTATACTTATATGAACTTAAACAACTAAAGAAGTGGAGAGTTGACCAAGGTGGGATGCCATGTCTTAAAGAGTTGTACATACACAGGTCAAGGGAACTGAGTATGCTTCCCGAAGGATTGAGGTTCATCAGTACACTAAAAAAATTGGAAATTTGTGGAATGCAACTGATCAGAGATAGGGTTGTGAGAGATGTAGGAGAAGATTGGTATAAAGTCCAACATATACCATCACTCGTAGTTATCGACTAGTAATACTGATGTGTTCTTGTTAAATTCATTGTTAAAATTTTCTCTTTAAATCTATTGTAAAATTATGTAAATAAACAGTCTCTAAAAAATCATTCCAAAAGGTATTCGAATAAGTGTGTGTATATTCATATATGACGCCCATCTTTGTAGTTTTCAGTTTTGGATTCTTATCAGTATGTATACTATTCTAACGGACTGCAAAATGTCTGGGTTTTCCACTGTTTCTCCATTGAGCAGTAGGTCAATTTACCTGCGTTGAAGAAAGTCCCCCTTTCAAAACCTGTATTTCGGGAGTAACTTTGCTAGGGTGTGCGAGGAAAATACTGGTAAGCATTAGCTGCAGATCATAGTGATGGATGGCTTCTTGTTGTTGCTCAATCATTTCTGAGCGAGAATTGAAATTGATAAATTTATATGAATACACTTTATTAATTGTAGAACACCTCCAACCGTATCTGGTACGTTTAATGTTGAGTTGCTAGTTGAAATTGAGAAAGACCGCGATACTTTTGATTGAAGTGAATTGACTGGAACGGTAATGCAAGAATTTGATGAATCACATCCATATATAAAATTCTTGTTGTTTGCGATATTTTAATGCTGTTGGTATATTCGTGTTTATGTTGTTGTGGTTTATTGACAGTTTCGGTACCCAGCTTCTAAAATAATGGCAGAGAAAGCCGCGTGAGATTTTGTTAAGGAAACAGGACTCGACGTGGTCGTGATCAACCCGGGAACTGTAATGGGACCTATAATTCCCCCAACTTTCAATGCTAGCTTGTTGATCTTGATTCGCCTCATACAAGGTAACGCGTTGAGCCGGCTGTGTAAAGCTATATCATTTATGCTCATATAGGTTTGGAAATAAATTAATACTCCTCCGTTCCGATTTACTTGACGTTGTAGAGTTTTTCACGGAGATTAAGAAATATCAGAGAGTAAAAATCTTTTCAATAATACCCGTATTAATTCCTACTTAAAGAGTTAAATGACCTAGTTTTGTGTTTCTAAATTCTAGAAAAGTTATCAATCCCCGCAACAATAAAGAGATAATGAATAAAAAAGTAACCAAAATTAAGTATATATCCTCCATGGGGTATATTTAAAAATTAAAGTAATTGTTTTTGCGTTGATTACCATGAGAATTAATTCTCTGATGTGATTCCAAAGCAGGGGTAGATTAGTGAAAATTGGGGAAAAATACTAAAATTATCATCTAATTTGGAACACAAACCAAACCCTAAAACAACAAGTAAAATGGAACGGAGGGAGTATCTAGTAATGTCTGGCTTAAGCCGGCTGTGTAAAGCTGAACAGGAAACAAATCAACATCTTTTCGTTCATTGTAAAGGAAACAAGGAAATTGTTGGAATACTTTGTGGATAGCTTTGGAGCTATATAATGGGTCTTTCCAAGTAACACAAAGGAAAATTTGTGGGAAAGGAGTAAGAAGAAAAGCAAAAAGATAATAAAAAGGTTTTGGAGTATGTTCTCTATTCCGAAGAGTTTTCACATCCAAATGCAACAAGAATAACGATTTAAAATTCAAAAAGACTAGTCCAAGGTGAAAATGGTCTCCAAAGGCAGTTTCAAGTTTCAAATGTATGATCAGTTTACATATTTTAGTTGTACACTGAAAATTGTGAACGGGCAAAAAAATCTATTGCAACAGTTTTAATAGAAATGCAGATGGGCTATTTATACTTTAAAAGTTCTAAGCCCACAATACATAGAACTCCTACAACGGTAACAAGAGTGACAAATGGCAAGTAGTCACCAGTTGGGACTTGGGATCAATGCTTATGAAAAAAACACTCAATGAGTCAGACTGCTCAGCTTGTCTTGTCCTTGATCAATACTTCTTTAACAGAACAAATCCTTGCTCAGATTGTTCGTTTGAATGGCATTCTCTAGAGAAACTTCACACAGGCTCTCCCTTTTGGAGTGTGGGAGCTAGATTGGTTGTTGTTCAAGGCTGTAATTTACAATTGAGAAGGGAAAACAGAAAAGACTTTGCATTTAGGTTTCATCAAGCATTGCATAAAAGTTTCAGACCAGAGATACCTTGTAATGCTTTAAAAATATAATACTCACAGACTCATAACGAAGACTTATAAAAAGTAAAATCTGCAAGAGTTTGAACTGCACCTATGAAATTCAGCAACAGACTAAGCTTGTGCATTGAAATAAAGCTTGAAACAGCAGCCTAAAGATGGGTAAAATAGGCTAGAACTGAACTTTAAACTCATAACATAAAACAAAAACCTGGACATGAATTTCTTGTTGTGGCAAAGACCACTGTTCCACAAATCAGGAAAAAAGATTCCATGATAGACCTGATTAACTTAATAAGCAATAACACCGCGTAATTGTAACAGAAGTACAAAAAAAAAAAAACATCAATTACAATCTAACAAAAAGAACATTTCAGCTTGATATTCTAGGGATACCCGTGTAACACTCACATTGACTTGCTTTTTTCTACAAGAGTTTAAACTGCACCTCAGAAATTCTGCAACAGACTTAAATTGTACATAAAATTAAATTTGAAACAACATCCTAAAGATCACTCCAATAAGTTAATTTAAAAACCTGGAACATAAATCTTGCTGTGGCAAAGGCCAAACAAGATATAACTCATTTCAGTCCTATTCTATTCCACATATCAGGAAAAAAGGACTCAATGATAAATCTGACTAACCTAGTAAGAAGTAATGGTGCCTACTGACAGAACTGCTAAAAACATCAATTAAAATCTAACAAAAAGAAACATCCCAGCTTGATATATTCTAGGGGATACGTGTGTAACACTCACATCGGCTTGCTTTTCTCCTCAATACTTTATTTTGTTCACCATCACCACCACCAGTATTATCGTCATCATCATCATCTTCTTCTGAGGAGTCAATCCAATCTTCTTCGTCCGAGGCCTCCCATTGTACTTTCCCTAGATAAGTTCCTGTGCCAAGTGAAAATAGGCTCTCCACATAGACGCTTGTATTAAAAGCGTCGCCCCTTAGAGATTCATCATGGGCTATAATAGCTTCAAATGTGACATGTTTTGGGTCATAAAGAACAATATGTAAACAATTATCAGCCAGCTCTAACCCTAACACAATCTTTCCATTGTTTAACAATTGCAAGGGCATAAAACCAGAAACTTCCCCAAAATGTTCTCTTAGCTCAATGGTGAAAACTTTGGTCCATGATTCCTCCTCCTCCTCCTCCCCGATATCCTTTAACTCCCACAAACCTATAACCTCGGTATCATAACAAAAACAACAAAGTGATCCGCCTAACACACACAAACATACTATGGCATTTGCTTCAAAATCCGGCAGTGGCACCGCATTGAAGTCTTCCGTCTCGAACTCAAAACGAAGAAGAAAAATGCCGTGCAAGAAATAGCTCCGTTCCCGTTGTGCTATCCAATGAAAACCTCCAGTAACAGGCCATCGACCCATATCACATAATCTTGGATAATGCAAACCATCTATCTCTACGCTATCAACTCTTGACCATGAGTTTGCTTTCAGAGTATAGACATATACCTCACACCTAGACCAGAGACCATATGAAGCCTCTGTCAAATGTACCACTTTGAAATCCTGGATTTGTTCATCATATCAAAACCCATACTCTACATAATTCCTATCCTTAACCTGCTTTCCAGTCGGTGGATTCGGTAATCTCTTACATTCATTAGTAGTCGGGTTCCACAAGATAAGAACATAGGACGCTGATGTATCGTTAAGTGTATCAAAGTGCCTCAACAAAATCAAACCATTACAACATCCTAAAACCTCAATTTCCTTCTCGTCAGATTCATTGGGGTATTCAATATGACTAGTTCTTTCACATGTTGATAATGATGTATCATAACTAAAGGTATAAATATCATTTTGATTATGAAACATTAGATTGAATTTGCCTATTTCGACAGCATACTGATTTCGGGCTTTGAGAAATTTGGGGCATTTTAATTGATTATACCATGAGTGGTTTACGCACCTGAATCGTGCGAGTGACTTCAGAGGAAGCCGAATAAGAATGTCCGACAAGATATCCCATGGTAGGTTCATCCTGCAATAAACCAAGAACAGTTCAATAAAAATTAAAACTCAAACCCAAAATCGAAAATCAGAAGAAATTAGAAATCAAACCCAAAATCGAAAAATCAAAACAAATCAGAAACTGATGCGTGAGACTGAGACAGTACCTGCAAGAACGAAGGTGTTGGGGTATGCCTTAATCACCTTCAAGTTGAAAGGGAGATGAGGAACCCTAGCTAGGGCCGGGGCAAAATCTTATACAGTACCTCTGGAAGGAAATGAAAAGGTAAAGTGGACCAAAGAAACCAAGGGTTTAAGAAGGCTTTTATCTCCAACAATTATTTTTCAATGGACAAATTATCACACGTCAAATTTATTTTAAGTCATAAATTTTGATTGAAAAAATTTAACTCACAATGACAGGTTTTAGGCCACTGATTGGCCCGACCGACATAAGGAGGGCTCGTAGTGTGGGAGTCTTTTTATGACTACTTTTTTGTCGATTGGACCCTAACGATTTGAGAAAAAGATTACAAAATTTTCTGTGTTCAATTTCGATATGGTCCGTTGGATCATATAACTTAAAAACATGGAATTGATGATATTAGCCGTTCAGATTTCTGTGCATAGATTTGATATTATTCGTTGGATAAGATGACTTTAAAACAAGGATTTGATGAGAGCCGTTGAATTGATTAACACCTTCAGTTTCATCTCCACTCTCCTCCACCCCATAAATCTTCGACGACCACCACCAGCAACTCCGTAACCAGCACCACCACTGTAATCAGCACCTCCACAAATAATAGCAGCTACGCCACCATTTCGAACAACACATCTCATTACTTCACCTACCACCACCGTCACTGTCATCACCACAACCACCATAACAACAACCATCACAACCACAATAGCACCACCTCATTTGTCATCCCAACCACCACCGCCATTAAAAATGGGAGAAAGCAGAGAGATAAATTTAGAGCACTCATTCTTTAATTCCCAACCACATTTTTTTGAAAATTAAAAAAATGCCCATGAGTTGACCTTTTCCAGTCCCGTTTTCAAAAAACGCAATCTGACGTTAGAGTACAAAGCGATTATTCATCCCTAGTAAAAGACAATTAAATCCTTAAATCGTGCCTTTGAGTGAGATAGTGAGTCCTTTGTTGAGCCAAATCAAAACTCAAATCACTGCTACTGATCATCTTCTTCCCCACATTTATAAGAGCATTTGGTGGGGAAAATGACCTACTCAACCCAGAGCAAGGATTCAAATCAAGTCGAGTCTATGGTTCTTCCAAAAGCTCTTCAATGGATTAAGGAGGTGGAATCTAAATAAGCAATTGTGGAAGGAGATTGGGGATCATTTTAGAGTGTCATGATTTACTTAAGTCTTTTAAAGTCTTGTAATTTCAAAGAAGATCCAGCAATATGCTAGCTGACAAGCTTGTTTGTTGTGTAATTGGACGACCAAAGGGAGTCCCTATGTGATGAAAAAAAACCAATGTTGTCCGTCACGACAAATGTGCGAGAAAAGCGAAATTGAATTTTCGATTCACAAATTGAGATTAACTTTGAGGTAACCAAACAAATTGATCCGAAATTTCAATCAAACATGTCAAACACAGAGATTACCATTCGAAATTCTTCAAAATAGCCACTAAATCGATCCGATTGATCAATTTCTATTTCATGTTCATTCAAAACAGAAAAAAAGTTCAACTCTAAATTTTGAAAATCCATTAGGAAGAGTTAATAACATGAAAACCTACTTCAATTTTATTCAAAATACCAACATTTCTCCGTTAAAATTATTGAGTCTTTCATTCGATCCAATTTCAACAAAACTCTCAACTCGCAATTCAGAGAGGCCAGAGAACGAAATCTGTAGTAGCGGGTAAATCGGGTGAAGAAGATAAACTCTTCGAATACGTACTTCTTTTGTTTGACTCAATGGCCCATATCCAGCCCAAACCCATCAGTTCAACCCATTGAGTTGAACCTTGTTACCAACTCATTGAGTGAAATAAGTTGCCCACTTTGTCAAAATTAATTCGATCTTCCTATCTTCAATAATGGTACTAGCATCAAGAACAGAAACTGAAATTTCTATCTCCCCACCTTGATACGACCCATTACAAGTGAATCAATCCTTCAAAAAGTTTTTTTCTTCCGGATTTAAAAACATCAAATGAACCACTTGAATACCGATTAATACCGATTCATTCATCTGTTTCTCAACCTAGAAGTCTTCCGATTGTCTTCCATATCCAACTCCCATTACGATCTTCCTTACCCAAATTAAAAACCACTTGCACTAAACGAATTGAATTTCTTTTGTTGAATAAAACACGAGGAGATGAGAGGAAAAATTGATAGAGAAAATGGCGGATTCGGAGGGGATTAGCTGACTAGGTTTCTCATGTACTATTTACTCAAATTACTCTATTGCCCTAAATATTGGATACTTTTTACTTACAAATGTGTCTCATGCAAACTCAATAACTCATTTTTACCACACGTGGAAGGAAAGAAAAGAGGCTCATCACAATGTACTAAGTATTGAGGATAAAAATGTTAGGGTGGGTGGTGCAATAGAGAAAACACGTTTGGTCGGCCTTTACTGTGGAAACACAGTCAACTAGTGTTATGATGGTGACCAAGGACCTCATGTAACGAGCTTGTGTTCTTGTTATAGTGTTTTTTCTTTGCTCAAAAAAATAAAAAAAAAAATCATTGAGATTGTCTAATCATGCACATCTAGACCTTTCTCCTTCCCTTTAAAATCCACCACGCGAACCTAATCAGAACCGTCTACATTAGGTTTTTAGGTCAAAATTTCCGGTCAGTCGTAGAAATACATTTCAACCGATAGATGAATAATTAAATAAAAATCAACGACTATTAAGTGAACACCAAAACTGATGGGCAGATTCTCGCCCTTATAAATAAGTGTAGGAGTAATAGTCTTCTACTTGTACACAACCCTAGAGATCATATTTGCGCCTCCCTCGTTTGAGTAGAGAAAAAATAGCAGAATTAACCTAAACCTATAAACAAACAACCACAGCTTTCTCCTCCATCTAGCAAAATCATGGCAGAAGATTGTTCAATATATAGATCATCATAAACAACAACAAAATACATTTGCACTATGATTTTTCCTCTCAAAAATGCAAAATACCCTTATCATCATCACCGGTAGATTTGAACTGGTATTATTTAACTTTTACTCTTTGAGTAAACAAGAAAGGAAGGAACAACTAGAAGAGATTAAGACTACTATGTCTATGTAATGGCACTCTTTGTGTTTAACTTTTATTTTTATGTCTATGTAATGTCTACTAGGTCAGGCAGCGGTAGTTATAAAAGATTGGTAGGATATACTATGCTGTTGTGGTGAACAATTCTATTTTATATTACTTGTTATGTATGATTGCTTATTTTGAATCTTTAAGATCCATGTATGATGTGTTTTATATCTAGATATAGATGTATGTAAACTAATTACCAAGAAACAAAAAGATAAATTACCAAGTGGAGAAATTCTGGTATCTCAAGCTTTTACTTATTCTTTGTTTTTTCCTTCAAATAAAAAATAAATACCACGCAATGATGCAAAGTACCACAGATGTACAAATGAAAGTATACCTAGGTGCATATATATTTCGATACAGCACCACCAATGGGTAATAAAAATTGTTGTCACTTGTCAACAAATGTGAGACAACAACTCTTTTCCCTAATCCGAGTTATCGGATGTAAATTCTTAGATCACAAAATTGATTTTGTGGTCATGAACTAGGCTTAATTCACTTGGTAAATTTTGGGTTAAGCCATTAATCATGGGTTACAATTTTTAATACTAGCTAACATTTATCCTAGACATTCATTCTATGCCGGAAAGAAGAAAATTAAGGATACAGATTAAATGAAGAAATATGACGTGACAATCATTCAAATTCTAAAAGCTAACCCATTCAAGTTTACAATTACATAAACAGATTCCAATTATATTTTTCATTCCAGTTTACCCACTAATTTGCAGCCAGTCATCATAACCTCGAACTTGGATTAAAACATAAACTATAAGATCCACATAATGAAGACCCCTTGACATCCAAATTCATCATGAGCTGAAAATTGAACTGGAAGATCAACTTTATGATCTATAAGATGAAGACCACCTAAATCTTTAGGTTAGGTTTTGAGAGGAAAAATCATTGTGAGAAAATAAATTATATGGGAGGACTTTATCGTATAAAATCAGCCTCTCATTTACCTCTATTATCATTTTGCAGAGCAAAATTTTAAATTACAGAGTAGATCTACAGAGATGATGGGAGGAGAGGTGGAGACGGCGCTAGGTTTCCTTTGTTGAGAGAATGAGAGATCATTATATAGGGGTCTTTCTAAGGCCTAACCTGATCATGACCCGGGCCAGTGCCAATATTAGTTAGTACTATAAGTTGGCCCAGTAGACTTGGATTGAAGGAAATGATCCCGAGTCTCTTTAACTAGACCGATTTTTATCTAGCACAAGTTATGGCAAATACCATCGCAGAACAAATTTTACAAATTACAAGTGTAGGTGTAAATAATCCACAGGGACAGTGGACTAATCCTAAGCCGTGGCGTCTGAGAAAATATACATCTAGAGTACTTGGATCACCTCTCCGAATCAAGGCGCAAGAAAAGAGGAGTAGAGACGACTCGAGGAATCGACAAAAAGGGGAAAAGTTGTGATGCGATGGACATCGGGCGCCTGGAGCAATAAATGCGGCTGATGAGTTGGTAAAGAGATAAGAAGAGCTCGGTCAAGGAAGACTCTGCGAGAGATCCAAAGGACGACATCGATCATCCCCACCAAGTGGACGACATCGAGTGACGAGACAAATAAGAAGATACCACTCGGCAGGCGTCCGACCCGAATAAATAAGAACATCAGTAGAGGCATCGACCATCACCCGAGGAACATCGAGGAAGCTACACCGTGCCTAACATCGTAGCCTTCGGATGTATCATCACTTGTAACTATAAATAGAGACCATGTAGAGAGGTAGAACTCAAGTGAGAGGAAAGGAAAGAAAGCATACTCAAAGCATTAAGAGAGAAACACCCGCTTGTAACCTTGAATCGAGTAATAAGATCATCCTTTAACCCCCGTGGACGTAGGTAATCATACCGAACCACGTATATCTCGTGTTCTCCTACTTTCCTTGTTTGTTTTGCTTCTTTGCGTGCATGTTTAATTACCTTCGGATGTAGAAGTAGGATTTTCTACATCTACATTCTGGCGCCGACTAAGGGGACCGTATAACATCTCCGGATACCTTGAAACCGGACACCAAACGAAGAAAATCCGAGCTCCCAAGCCACCTTGTGTGTTTGGTTGATGCTAAGAGAGAAACCCTTTTGATGTCTCATTATCTTCGTTTTCTTAGCAACATCTTGTCGAGTTGATAAAAGTTATCTTTATGTTCTTGCTTGTTATCATCGTTTTCTTAGCAACATCTTGTCGAGTTGATAAAAGTTAGCTTTATGTTCTTGCTTGTTATCATCGTTTTCTTAGAAGACATCTTGCCGAGTTGATATAGGTTTATTTTGTGTTCTAACTAATAATCTCCATTTTCCCAAACAAAACAAATCTCACGCTTAAGCAAAGTCATCGAGACCGCTCCGTCAAGATAGGTTGTTTGCTTAAGATGCCTCGAAGAGTTATCGGATGACCCATGAGCTCCTAAATAGCATCTTTCGATGTTGGTAGAAGCTAGAAGGGGACCCCATCTCGCTAACCGTGATCTGTGGCTTCAAACCCCCGTTAGAGTAAGAGAGATTCAACACTCCTATCGACATCTAGTGAGGATAGTTGATGCTAAATGAAAGACTCTAAACAAGCGCAACGCGTGGGTTGCTAGACTATCTTCTAGGGAGAAATATTGTCACATCTATCCCCATTTCACACCTGTCTTCATTTTAGCAAGGTAAACGAAGCACGATAACGGTGGAAACGGGGCTAGCTCAGAATCATTGAGTCTAGTTCTTGGAAACCACGGCCGGCGGGATTATAGTGAACGGTCCGAGTCTCACCATAATCCTACGCTAAGAGCCTCACAACATCAGTGGAAAACCGTAGGAATCTTGCAGCCATTAGCACGACCAGTTGTTAAGGGTCGTCGCCGCCACCTGTCACCGCCATGAAAGAAATCTTCCGATTCAACGCACGAATGATTAATGACTTCGGGCGCTAGGAATGTTAGGACAAATAATGATTAATGCATAGGGGAAAGTACCGAAAGCGATGTCAAGACAGCTTTTCAAAAATTGTCCTTTGCGGCAAAAACAACTTGACCATTGAGACCGACACGCTAGCGTAAATGGAAGTGTACTATAAAGACCTTTTTCTCTGGCACCGAACTGCTGTACTCCACCCTTAACCTTTTCGAAGCGATTAAAATAAGTGTTGTCTACTTTGCTGACGTAGGTACGAACGAATAGGCGAGCCGAGGAACGAGGGACGATAGCAAAGGCAATGGCAAGTACTTCCAGGACGAGCAGGATCCTTAGGAACCGGGTCACGACGGGATCTAGCGGGCAAGAGGGACTCACGGATTCCCAGCACGGAGATCGTCGACCTAACAACCGGGGCGAGACTCAGGCATTGGTCAAAGGCATGACTACGGTCGACGAGGAGATCGATCTGGGCCGAGATGACGATTTCCCACCTAATGCGAGGATTAACCTGAGCCAGATGGGGCCGAGGAACGAGGGGCGGCATGGAAGACGGCGAATCCGCATCGGATACCAGGAGAGGAGGAAGTTCAAACGATACGCGAGGAACGAAGGAGAGAAAGACAACCGACAGAGCACCAAGGAGATTTAGAACGAGAGGCCGAGAGGCTTAGGCAAGTACACTTGGCAAGAGGGGACCCTAATCGGGACGACCCCCCGGTAATAATCAACCACCCCACAGCTTTCTTGTTCCCCCGAAGAGTGATCGATCACCCAACGACACTGGATCGTCCCCCGTCGTTCTCACCGCGAGACCCCCAACCGCACCCCCTAACACTACGGGACACCAAGCGAATGGTCACTCTAGTCACGAGAGCACCGACCCGATGTTACTTCGCCATCTTGGCAAGCCAAAGAAGACAGGAGGACCTAATGAGAAATCCGCAAAGGAGAAACCTGGCGCTAGAATACGAGAATTACCAGCTCCGCAACAGGAGAGCGGGGTCGAGAGGATCATCAAGCCGAGGCGCCTCTAGCAACCACACTCCACTAAGGGACGCCTCACCCCCCTCACCGAGCCGAGGACGAGTACCCGACCCTAATCGGCCAAGAGAGGGGTATGGGCCATCCGAGGACTCTTCGGCCGATGAGGAAGCAACCAACGAGAGTACGGACACGTCCACCAAACAAAAGATCGAACGGCTCGAGCGGATGGTTAAGAAACTGACTGGAGACAGCGAGGATGATAAGTTAGCAGAGGTAATCAATGAAGC
This sequence comes from Papaver armeniacum, assembly GCA_023531295.1. Taxonomy (NCBI): domain Eukaryota; kingdom Viridiplantae; phylum Streptophyta; class Magnoliopsida; order Ranunculales; family Papaveraceae; genus Papaver; species Papaver armeniacum. The sequence continues at coordinate 52,617 of JAJJWW010015970.1, read as the reverse complement.
CCAGAAGACGCCGTTTACCAGGGAATTGGACCGGACACCATTTCCACCAAAATGTACGCTACCAATCTTCCCATCTAGGTTCGATGGCACAGGCGACGGAGAGAACACATCAAGATGTACGACATGTCCTTGCTACAAAGTGGAAGAATCACGATGTGGTCATGTGCAAATTCTTCCCCTATTCCTGAGGGAGAAGCGAAGAGTTGGTTCTACACCCCCGCCCGATAAATCCGTTGGGAGGTATGCGGTTTTGGTGGAAACCTTTCTCGACGTATATGCATAACAAAGATAGCTCGGCCCCGTAGTCGAAAAGTTATTTACCCTGGCACGAAGACTCGGGGAGCCGCTGCGTTCCTTAACTACGGATGGAGGAAGTTATGCACGGACATAGGGAAGGCACCGGTCGACTGGGAATGAGATATTCGGCTTGAGAACTCGCTAAGAAAGTCGGATCCCATCTCGGGTGGCAATGTACACGGAGAAGCCTAAGACACTAAGGAGATCCTAAGATGCGGGAGCACTATATCGCCTTGGAGGAGATTCGGGAAGGAGCGCAAGATAGGGAATACAGGAGGCGAGCACCGCAAGAGGCCACCCCCGCAAGAAGCCACGAAACGATCCGAGAAAAGGCCCTGTGCCCAGCCCTGTGGTGAAAACAAGAAAGTTTGGGTCGAAAAGGGAAAGAAGCCTCGTCACGAACCAAGATTATATACTCCGCTCAATGCACCATTGGAAGAAGTGTTCAAGGAGGTTGAAAAGAGGAATGACATCCGTTATCCCAAGACTCGGGGAATCCAATTCGACGGGACAAGGAACCACCCGGAGTTCTGCCATTATCATCAGTTCCGCGGCCATTCAACCAATGATTGTAGAGAAGTGAAAGACATCGTCCAGCACCTGATCCGCGATGGGTACCTACGGCATTTTGTCAAAACACCATCGACGTCAGCCCATCCCGAGGTCCCAGTACACCAAATAAGAATCAATCGCGGCGCTCCTGCCATCACTTGCAATACCATATCACACTCGGCAACACAAGGATACGATTTAGGGACAGACATCACCTCGAGGATACACAAGAGGATAGACGGCAGAGAAATCTTTAGTGTGTCCAAGACCCTCCCATGGAGCCATGGATGATGCAAGCCGAATTACGTTTTGCGAAAGATGTTCTATTAAACGGCAAGCACATGGAGATCCCTTGGTAATAACCCCCGCTGACGAGGAAACGGGGCGTCCGCAGATATTAATGGACATGATGGTAGTTCGGGCCGAGGTTCTATTCTATGACACTTTCAAGAGGATGGAATTGTCCTGATGACATCCCGATCCCATCGACTTATCGAATTTACGGCTTCAACGGCACGGACAATGCCAAAGGGAGAAGTCACTCTCGTGAGTCTCGGACGGGAAGGATTCCTTCGACACGCTAACCACCTTTTTGCGTAGTCGATGTCGCATCACCGCATGAGGCAATCCCGGGACGACCTTGGATCGCAGGAATCAAGGGAGTCGCCTCGCCCTACCATCAAAGATTGCGCTTCCTTCCTATCGCGGAGTAGTGGAGGTGCTAGGCGACCCCCTGTGCGGCAAGACAAAGTGTGTGCAGATAGACATCCAACGGAATGAGGAGAGACGGTCGAGGAAACGCCAAGAAAAGAAGAAGTCCAAGGAAATGGAGGCGGAAAAGGAATTGGAAAAAGTAATGTCACAAGCCATCGCCACCTACGAAGCGGGCGAGGCAGAAATCTTATAGCAATCACAGGAGCCGGCAACCATCGGCGAGCCAAAGCAAAATTTTTCGGCCCTAGAACCAACCCTAAAGTCAATTTGGGCACCGAGGAGGAGCCGAGGATAGTGAGAATAGGGTCACGCTTAACGAACGAATTAGCCCCAAGAGAATGATAGCCCTCCCCGAAGGAGCACACGGATGTATTCGCTTGGCAAATGCACGACATGGAAGGAATCGACCCGTTTGCTCACACCATCTCATGATAGACCCCAAGTTTAAACCGATCGACAAAAGATGAGAAGAATCGCACCCGAGCTAAACTGCAAGTGGAGGCCGAGTAAGAAATCAGACAGAGAATCATCCGAAGGCCCAATATCCGCAATGGATATCTAATATGGTGATAGTCCCCAAAAGGAATGGGGGCGTCCGAGTTTGCGTCGACTATAGCGATTTGAACAAGGCATGCCCAAAGGACATGACTTCCCTCTCCCGGATCGACCAGATAGTGGAATCCATTGTCGGGTATCAGGCGATAACACTCATGGACGGGTACTGGGATATAACCAAATCCCCTAGCCCCCGAAGATCGGGAGCATACATCTTTTTTCACGCCAAGAGGACTGTGTTGCTACACCAAAATGCCATTCGGGCCGAGAAATGCAAAATACGCTACATATCGAGGCTGGTGGAGGACATGTTTGAGGATAAAATACACGACACCATCGAAGTATACGTGGACGACATGCTTTAAGCCAAGAGTAAAGTGGCCGATACTCACATCGACGACCTCGAGACATCTTCCGGACCATGAGGAAGTACAAGATGAGGCGAATCCGTCCAAGTGCACCTTAAGGGTCACCTCGAGCAAGTTTCTAGGATACATAATCATCGACAAAGGGATCGAGGCAGATCCGGATAAAATCAAAGCCGTAGTAGAAATGCCATCACAGTAACGATTAAGGACGTGCAATGGCTGAACGGAACTTGGCGGCTTTAGGACGACGATCTCTCGATCAGTCTGACAAGTGCAAGATTTCTTAAGGACGTTAAGAAAGGGAGAGAAGTTCAAATGGACCGAGGAGTGTGAGGAAGCATTCCGGAAAATCAAGCGAGATATGGCGAGCCTACCGATGTTACAAAGACCCGAGCCCGAAGACATACTAACACCGTATCTCTAGGCAACCAGTCATGCCATCAGCACTGTTGGTCAAGAACGAGGGAGAGGAAAAGCCTGATATTTCATAAGCAAGACCATGAACCCGCGGAAAAGAACTACACCAGAATCGAGCAACTCATACTAGCACTAGTGTTTGCAAATACGTAAGCTCCGGACGTATTTCCAAACTCACAAGATTCGAGTGCTTACCAAGTCCTCCATGGAGTCAAGATTTGACAATGCAGCTAGGTCGTCAGGCGGATCTCTAAATGGAGTGCACAAATAAAGCAATTCGATATCTTTTATGAAATGAGGACAGTGGTGAAAGCGCAGGCAAGTGGAATTTTTGGCGGACTTCCCCTACGATGACGAGGACGAAGTAGAAGATATTCCGGAATGGAGGAAGATCGAGAAGACTCACCGATTTACTCAAGACCTGCGGCCGACACGATGGGGAGGTCTTCGTCGACGGGTCATCCAATAAAGACGGATCGGGTTTAGGACTGGTCTTCACGACACCAAAGGGCAAGAAAATGGTCCACTCCTTTAGGCTTGAGTTTAAAGCAACCAACAATGTCACGGGTACGAAGCGGTAATACATGCCCTACGTTTGATCGTGGAGATGGGCATCCAGAGGTACGACCGACAAGCGACTCCCAGCTAGTTGTGCGGCAAATCAACGGCAATATGCCATACATGACCCCTTGTTGCGAAATACGAACTCGCCCAATTCTACATCGGGCAAATACCAAGCATCAAATTGACACATCTGCAGAAAAGACAATCGGCATTCGACGCCCGGCATATATCGCTTCCATGTTGACAGACTCAAGCATTGAGGGTATTAGGATCATGAGGGTCCTAATGCCTTGATGCGAGAACATGGATATCGGGCGCACAAGTCGCGGCAACCACTACCGATCAATACCAGGCCGATGATTGAGGAAGCCGATCCATGAATACCTCGAAATGGGAGGGTTGCCCAAGGGGAGACTGAGATCAACAAGATCAAGAGCAAAGCCGCGCCGCGACGAACTTCGGGATGGCGCCCTATACAAAAAATCATACCTCGGACCATTGCTAAAGTGCTCGAGTAAGGAGGAGGCGAGATGATCCTTAACGAATTACACTATGGGGTTGCGGGAAACCACGGCTCGGGCCGCACCTAGCGGCACGAGCTAAAACCATCAGATACTTCCGCCATACATGAATGAGGACGCGAAACATATGGCCACCCCGTTTGCGGACGAGTGCCGTAAATTTGGGAAGAAGATACATGCGCCGGTCGTAACATTAAACTCCGTCATCAGTCCCCGGCCCTTCGCTAAATGGGGAATCGACATCGTGGGACCACTACACGCGGATCGGAGACAGAGGAAGTACTTAATTGTAGCCACCGACTATTTCACCAAGTGGGTTGAGGCCGCTCCGCTAAGGCACATACGAGATAAGGATGTTTTCTGTTCATCCGGGAACACATCATATGCCGCTCGAGTTCCTAAGAAGAATCGTCTCGACAACGGCAAACAATTGCAAGGCAAAAACATCGACCTGCTATTTAACACTTACAACATCCGAAAGAGCAAGTCCACGCCTCTATACCCCCAAAGCAATGGACAGGCCGAGATCACAAAACAAGACCATCGCTGATAACATGAAGAAGAAACTTGACGGGAATATGGGGAATGGTGTGAAGAGCTTTACAACGTCTTGTGGGCGTATAGGACAACTCGCAGGAGGCAACCTGATTGTCGCCCTTCATGTTAACATACGGGGCCGAAGCCATCCTCGCCTACGGAGGCGTGATACCTACCACGAGGACCGAAGCGTGGAGGCGAAACATCTCGGCGGATCTTATCTTGGCTAAGCTTGACGATCTAGAAGAAACGAGAGATGGCCCCGCAAAAGATGGAAAATTACCAACGAAGAATCCAACGAGAATACAACAAACTGGTCCGACCAAGAGAATTCCTGCTCTGGGCAGCTGGTACTAAAACACCTACCTAGCTATGTGCGTGACAAGAAGGGCGTAAACTTGCACCACGGTGGGAGGACCTTACACAATAGTTGAGAAGGTTGGAGAAGGGGCATACAAGATATCTGGTTTGGCCGACCCAACACCCAGCCACGACCATGGAACGCGACACGGCTAAAACTCTACCATCCATGAAATCGGTAAGATATCTTGTCATCTATTTCCGTGAAAGGTCATGAGGGTTGGAAATATGACAAGTGGTCAATGGTCATTTGAACCCGGGCGATGGCATTGTGCAAGTGCCGGGCGACTTACACTAACACGGACTATTCGAACTCCTGGGCGATGGCAAGTGCAAGTGCCGAGGTAGTTCAGATGGCCTCGCGGTTGGAAACCGGTGGCCGATTGTCGAGGCATGAGTACTGATAATCGAGCGATCCAACATTGCTCTCCTCGCAAGTGGTCACAATCACTTGCCCAAGAAGATTAATCGATAACTTCTTGGGATGTCGATCCCATAGAAACTAGGCAAGACCCACTTCCCTTCCACTAGATCTTGAAAAGACGGTGATGAGATGCCTCGCCCGACATGGCATCGGGCCCGATGACCCTCCTTGTTGAGTGCGTTCGACAGAGCTTTATTTATGACTAACCTATCTATTCGTACAGGCATATATAACAAGGTTACAATGACAAACCACACACCCCACAACTCAACATAAATAAGGATAATAACATCGTTAGCATAATGGCGTCAATGGCAAGAAGAGCAAATAAACTGCAACGCAAAGACCCCAATCAAAGTTTACGAGGAAATAAAGGTGTTCAAACGAATTACAACCCGGAGAAAATGGGCAAGATAGCGACGCAGTGGCCGCAAAAAACATGATCACGCTTTGGAGGAAGTGGAACCCGGAATCGCTTGGCGGCAAGATCGGCCCGCTCTTATCAAGCACCGCTTCACACCGGCTTTGACCTCCGAGACAAGCTTAATTATCACTGAACTTCGCCTTCTCAGCGAAGATCCCGCGCTAGCTGCTCCGATGCCGCTTCAGCGCCGGCACTCGATCGAGCAAATGAGCCTCCCTCCCCTTTAAACGAACGATCTCTTCTTCCAACGAGGTCTGCCTTCTTCCGCTCGGCTGCCAAGACAACAGAACGGCACCACACGACAACAGCAAAAACAACAACACGGAAAGCACTACACAAGGCACACCACCTTCCAACAAAGGGGCAATTACTCTAATGGACTCTCCGGACTCGGACATGCTACACTCTAGAGAAGATATCTTCGAAGAAAGTTCTAGATATCGCTGTTCGTTAAACTCATTAGTGGGGCAATACTTCTTGTGATCGCTCCATTCGTCCCTCTGACGAGAGTGGGCAGCCTGCAAACCTGACAATTGAGCACGAACCCAATCCAACTCCTCAGAAACCTTCACGGACTCCTTAAGCTTCTCAAGGGACTCTCGGCCATACTTCTCGGCCGCGTCCCTCTCCCCCAAGATCCGAAGGCGATCTGCATGCAAATCTCGAACCTGAAGTCTTAGCCGACCACATTGATCCTCTAAGTTGTCGGCCGATAATGTCTTCTCGGCGCTATACCTTGAAATGAGCTAGGTCCGCCCTCGCATTATCAATTTCCTCGGGAACATACTCAAACGTCTCGTACCGATAAAGTTTGGATTGGAGATCTTCAATATCGGTTTCTAGACGATCAATCTTAGCATCCTTATTAACTATTCTCTGTTGTAAGTTCGAGACGTGATCTCGTTCTATGTTCTCTTCCCTCTTCAACAGACGATACCTTGGGCAAGATCGGCCTCCGCAATTGAAGATTCGGCTAAGCAGGGAGTACTAATCTTAGGATATTGGCACTACAAGATCAATCATAACTAGTTGCGAGTAAAACGAATACCTTGGGTTTTGGCCAACTCCTTCTCCAACCCTCGAGACCGTTCGCGCTCCTGCTGAAGCAAGAGACGAAGATCCTCCCTCTCGACGGCCTCCCGGCGTTGGATGGCAGCATTCAACAGCGAACGGTTGACATCCTAATAACAACGCCAACAAAGTCAGCCCTAAACAAAAACAAGAACGCAACACCCGAACAGTTTAACTCACCAGGAGGTCAAAGGTACTTTTCAGACCGGCTTCATACAACGAGACGGCATTGACTTTCTCTTCATCAGACAGAGAGGCAAAATCGGGAGAGATAAGTGCCCCAAGCGAGTTGCACATAGGGCCCGAGATGGTGAAGGAGGTATCAAGCTCTCGGAATTGGGAACCACGGTAGGAAAGTCTTCGAGTGGTTGACCCCCGACAACAACTTTCTCCACGTCACAGTCGACCAAACCGTTCCCACCACCACCCGACTTCTCCGTCTGACCCGACTCCCCCTCACTACCAAGGACATCAACCTCGTCATCAAAAAGACCTTCTTCATCGTCACCTTCAGACACAACATACACAGTGCCATCGGCGAGAACAATCCCTTCACCACCCACTTCCCGGGCAAATTCTTCTCCCAAGGTGCACATCCTCCTTAGGTTCTTTACCCCTTCCCCTTGGGCTTCCCACCTACAAAGGCATACGAATCGTCGGACGACTTCGAGGCGACCTCCCCAAGGAAATGTGACAAAGGTAGTCGATCATCGGGATCCTCACCGTCCTTCGCCAAGCACCAAAGAACCTTGTCAACCCTCAACTTCAGGCATAAGCCGACGTCGATCCATGCAAGGCAACAAATAAAGGGCACGTACATGTACGTTAAATAAAAATAATAAGTATATTTGTTACCTTCCCGTATCCTCCTCGGCCGGCAATCCTATCTCTCTTCCGATGAACGAAAGCCTCGGAAGGAATACCCGGGACTTAGTCCTAAAACACCAAAACAAAACATCACCCCGCAAGTTGCCTCGAGCCGATCAATCAAACTAAAGAGACAAGAGAAATGTACCGACCCGATCAACATTGACTACCCAAAGGATAAAATTCGGCCGGAGAAGGGAACTTGCCACTCAAAAGAGGACCTAAATAGCCAACGGAACCCTATCCCAAGCCGTGTCGTTAGTATGACGGGCGTGCTTGTTGAACTCTTTTCCTCGGGTCCTCATCCAAAAGAAGTCTCCCGACTCCTTCGGGAAGAGTTTTATGACGGTGAGGGGCGGCGGAAACCCTGCGAGATCGCAATTAGTAGTGGTCCCGCTCCGATAATTATCGCCGGCCGGGCAGAGTATAGTCACCGCCCGAGAAGGATCAAAGGTAGACCAAGTAGTGGGAGCGCACTCGCCCGACTCTACGCTTCTCCCACTCGGGACAGATACGGAAAGTGTTACCATTCCATTGAGCCAAGGCACCCAGACGGACGACCTTAGAGAGGCCCTCGTACAGAACGGCGACTAGGATCATATGAGGGAAACGCAGCCCGAGCTCTAGCCGGCCCTCGGTGACAATGGTCGCCTCGGGTGAATGAGGAAATCTCAAAACATCCTCCTTCTTCGTAACACCCTCCGGCCCGACAAGAGCCCGACATCATACCCGTGAAGACCGAATTCATCTTTCACTGCTGGAACGCATCGCTCGTCCGTTAAGTCCTTAGCATTCCTCTTGTCACCCCTACAAGAAAACGAAGATGGGTTATCGGGAAAGATAGAATCTAGAGCGCGATAATCATACTTGGAAGGACTCTCTACGACGAACAAATCAAGCTGAAGTCGCCGTCTTCATCGAAAACACATAACTCACACACCTTCTTTCCCGTCATTTGAGGAGTTGAAGATGCCATAAAAACTAATGAGAAAAACTACAGGAGAAGCACAACCGAACCGGAGGTTGCAACGGCGACTGAGACGGAGAAGACGACTGGATAATGGAGAAGAGAGGAAAGAGATCTCGCGAGGGAGTAGCTAATGTTAACGAAAAGAAGATGGAGAAAGAATGAAGTTGCGAGAGAGGATAGAGAAAGAATGAAGTTGCGAGAAGGAAATAAGAGGGAAACAAGGTTTAGACGTCGGACTTATAAACCCCTCCCGTGGTAAATCCTGGCAGAGAAGGTGAACCCTGTTGCGATGAATCGAGGAGTGGGGAACAAAGATGCGCAAAAACCGCATGACCGAGGACGTGGGAAGACGAGGGTTATTCTTCCCCACGTGTTGACCACACGAGTGAAAGAAGGGGCATAAATGTAGGTGTAAATAATCCACAGGGACAAAGTGGAGTAATCCTAAGCCGTGGGCATCTGAGAAAATATACATCTAGAGTACCGGATCACCTCTCCTAATCTGGGCGCAAGAAAAGAGGAGTAGAGACAATCGAGGAATCGACGAAAAAGGGGAAAAGTTGTGATGCGATGGACATCGGCGCTGGGAGCAATAAATGCGCCGACAGAGTTGGTAAAGAGATAAGAAGAGCTCGGTCAAGGAAGACTCGGCCAGAGATCCAAAGGACGACATCGATCATCCCCACCAAGTGGACGACATCGAGTGACGAGACAGCAGAAGAAGATACCACTCGGCTTGGCGTCCCGGCCCGAATAAATAAGAACATCGGCCGAGGCATCGACTGATCACCCGAGAGGAACATCGAGGAAGCTACACCAGGCCTAACATCGTAGCACTGGATGTATCATCACTTGTAACTATAAATAGAGACCATGTAGAGAGGTAGAACTCAAGTGAGAGGAAAGGAAAGAAAGCATACTCAAAGCATTAAGAGAGAAACACCCGCTTGTAACCTTGAATCGAGTAATAAGATCATCCTTTAACCCCCGTGGACGTAGGTAATCATACCGAACCACGTATATCTCGTGTTCTCCTACTTTCCTTGTTTGTTTTGCTTCTTTGCGTGCATGTTTAATTACCTTCGGATGTAGAAGTAGGATTTTCTACATCTACAACAAGTCTTGGTGAAATGTCAGGAGCGGTCTCGTGAAATTGACGTCATTGGCGTGCTAACCTTAATAATGGACTGCCCAAATTAACCACTTGCTTTTATAATATCCTTGGGATCGGGTGCTAAAGGATGGCTGATGTTCCACCCACGTTTTTTTTTTTGAAAATAAGATTTATATTAACTAAGCCAATTTAATTCATAATTCGGTTCTCTTTAGACAGACTCTTGATGAGTTGCTCATTCAATGACCGAATTTGTTTGATTAATCTACAGCGTAACAAGGAACAATGGTAGAGTTCATAGAATTACATGATTCATATGCTTTGACGGAGTCGAAAGCCATTGACGGAATTAAAAAACTAGGAGGCTGATTAAAGTAGTAGCAGATAAATTAGTTTCTTTTAAAGGCTTTCAGTATGTAGATAGACGCGCAAACAAGGTGGCAGACTTGTTGGCAAAAGAAGGGCGAAGATCAAGTAACACAATATGATTCATATGCTTTGACGGAGTCGAAAGCCATTGACGGAATTAAAAAACTAGGAGGCTGATCAAACCAAAACATTGTGTTACTTGATCTTCGCTCTCTTCTTTTGCCAACAAGTCTCGCCACCTTGTTTGCGTCCTATCTACATACCGAAAGCCTTTAAAAGAAACTAATTTATCTGCTACTACTTTAACCTCATCCAAGATTGCTAAGCATTGCCAGGTTACAGTGATTGTCTTTCCTTGCAAATATTTTATGGTTGCCTGATTATCCCCTTCTATCGCCACATTTTGAACATTGTGTCTAATGGCCCATTGAACCTGCTCTTTAGCGGCTTACCGCTTCCGCCTCTTCATTTAAGGCCCTCACCATCCACATTCTCGCTCGAAAAGTACGATGAATTTCGTAAAACAAGACCAAAACCAGCGTTAGTATGTTCTGAAATCCATGAAGCATCACAGTTTATTTTGACAGTATTCATGGTTGGGAAATGCCAGGTAGGAATAGTCCTGATTTGAATGCTATTTACTTGAGTTGTGTTATGCACGTGGGATGGATGCCAATAGTCATAGTGTCGTATTATGTCTAAGGCAAGCTGTGTAGGTGTTCTAGGTGAAAAAAGAGGATCGGATGTCCACCCAACAAAAATACGGACTCGGTCGGGCAAAATCCGCAGATGATGCTCATCCTACGTGTCGTAATATATTTATTGTATTTTTATTCCATTCAAATTTTTCTCGTGTATGTGAACTAATTACGCATAGCAAAAACAAATAAAGTATGAAGTGAAGACAATCTACCGATTACAATTATCACATTTTAGATGTACCAGAGATATACATAAAAATGTTCTCACATTTTGGATTTTCTTAATATCTTGACAAAGTCAAAGCGACTGTTAATTTATGACTTAAGAGAGTATTTAATTACCTTAAAAAATTTGTGAGATTGTCCAATCATGCACTACTAGACCGACTCAAAGTACCCTCCTGACAATCAAACGGAAATGATTTATATCCCATGGGACGTGTAGCACTTCCATATGCCAAAAACCTAATCACAACCGTCTAAAATTAGATGATAATCCGGTCAGTACAAAAATCCGGTCTGTCACACAAGTACATTAAAACCGTTAGATCAAGTAATTAAATTTAAAATCAACGATAACAAGCGAACACCAAAACTGATGGGCAGACCTCCCGCACTTATAAGTAGTAACAGTTTCCTGCTTGTTCATAACCCTAGATATCCAATCTGTGCCTCCCTCGTTTCAATAGAAAGGAAAAAGAGCAAAGCCAAACCCTAGAAACAAACAACTAGAGCTTCTCCATCTAGGAAAATCATGGCACAAGATGTTAAACGGAGCATCATCAATGACATCAGAATACCTTCACTATTATTTTTCCTCTCAAAAATGTGAAATTTCTATTTTGTCAAGTGCAATAGATTTGAAGTGGTGTTCTTTTTTAAAACAATAAAGGAAAGATTTTTATGAAACAAGAAAGGAAAAAAGTATTAATAGAGATTGAGAAACGGAAGAGGGAAATTGCAGAAGATTCAAGGGAAATTACATGAAGAACAAGAAATATAGTAGATCTGTTGTAACTCTGTTTTGGTGAACAGTTCTATTTTACGTTAATCATGTTGAAATTATTATGAAATGTGTGATTATTTATTTTGAAACTTTATTATGAGATCCATGTGTATCATGTTGTTTCTTATGTAGATCTACATGTATGTAAACCAATTACCGGAAAACAATTGTTGTCACCAAATGTGAGACCGGAAGTTCAATGCCTAACCTGACTTCCAGAACTTGATTTGTGGGCATGAATTCTGGTTTATATCACTTAGAAACTTTTGGTTTAAGCCGTTAATCATGGGTTACAATTTTTCTTTTTTTAAGGTTAACACATATGAATTTGAATCCTAGCTATACACGTGTTCATCACCACCTGTATTACACCGTCTAGATATAATGGGCGGGTTGCCCCCTCCGTGCAGGTTTTGGACTTGATTTGGATTTGAGTCTCATATTTCCACCAAATCCACTTATTTTTTTTTTTTGAAGGAATGAGGAGCATGAAAGCTCCAAACTTCATTGATTAATAAAATATAATTACATAACATTCAGTTACATCCATGAATCGAAATACATGATTAGTACAATAATTTTGAAACGAAGAAAATCGAAAACAAAAATCTGCACCAAATATATGTAAACCGACATGGGAATTGAAATCTTCGAATGGTTTATCACCATTTTGTTGGATACACTCCGAGAAGATATGATGCTTCCATAAAAGAAGTAATATGCCCAAATTCAACATCGATTTCTCAGTAATCTCCGTTCATCACGTCCGTAATTGGTCAGGAAAGATTGAATGAAATCGGCCCTCCTGGAGGTATGAGAAATCGTAATGGCACAAACTTGCCATATGTATCAGAAATAAAAACATACTACAATATCAATTGCTATAATGCATTTTGTTTTATTTAAGTATATATTATATAAGTAATTCTACCCGGATCTTAAACTAAATTAAAATCCGGCGTGAAAAATAAGAAGATAGTTTTCAAAATTGAATGGAGAAGATGAAGATAATCAAGAATGGATGAAGATAACTACTATTGGGAAGGAGATAACTGTTTATGTTAAAAGATAAAGTTGGAGAGCAAATAAGGAGAGAGAAAGTGAGAGTGTAGACAATTGATTAGTCCCCAAATCCACTTATGAGTTGCCTGCATTGTCCTCCCTACTCTCATCACCATCATCAAACTTAAAAAATATACCATCATAATATCATCTTAGTCTAATCATACTGTATATATAATAATCACAATTACAATACGTGTCAACACGACAACACACTAAATTTTCTAATTTCATAATTTTGAAATCTCCCTGCTGTAGCTAATCAAAAACACAAATCTCAGCCGGTGGTAAAGATAAGTCGAATTTTCATTACTAAACATTTACCATAAAAAATTGACAGTACAGTATTGTGTAGGCATGGAAGCTGGTTTAGAACAAAGGAAAGCATATTCAGATGAACCGGAAAAGAGATGCAGATTAAATAAAAGAAATATAATATGACAATATCATTCAAATTCTAGAAGCCAACTTACATAAACTGATTCCTATAATACAGATCCACATTTCACAACAGACTTTAAATTCTCTACTAAATTGCTGCAGTAATGTCAACCTGCCACACACACAACAGTAACATAGGGGAGAGACCCACAACCCCAAAATCTGGAACTTGAACTCAAAGACAAGCTTAAAGATCTAGAAGATGAAGATCACCTAAATGTTTGAGTTAGAGTAAAAGCAAAGGAAATGGTTTTGAGAGGAAAAATCATTGTGAGAAAATAGATTATACTATTGTGTATGTAATTTGAGGATTTTCTCATATAAAATCAAGATCTCATTGATCTCTATGATCATTTTGCAGAGCAAGAATTTACATGCCAAGATTAGTGGAGGCGGCGAGGTTTTTTTTATTTGTTTAGAAAATAAGAAAGTGATTCCTATTCCTAAGCTTATAGTGGTCATTTTTCTAAACCCTAAGGCCTTACCTGATCAGGGGGACAGGGCCAGAGCCAAGGCCAATATTACTATAAGTTGGGCCTTTGCGATAACAAATGCACTTGAACTGAAGGAAACCTCAGGAGGAGGATCACCTTTAACTGAACTGATTTTTATCAAAGTTTTGTTGAATTCTGATACAAGTTATGGAAAATATCAACGCAAAACAACAAGTCTCGTTAAAATGTGAAGAGCTTGTCACCAAACACAAATCTCCTTCATGCCATAGAAGCATTAGGTGCAACCTACAGACCATAATGATGCTTGGATACCTGTTTTTGCCCCATCATTCATGTGCCATATTTGAAACTGGAATTTGTTTTATTAAATGTAAATACCAAGTTCTCCTGTTCCGGATCAAATGCTTGTTTGGGAAACTTTCAGAGGTTGTTTAAGACTTCATGGAACTGGACATATGGATAAACAACCGCTGAAACGACCTCCACAAATGCAAGATGCTTACCCTCCATAGCCAAGCTTCAAATCAAATTGCTGATTCAGAAGTTTCTATCCCACCAGCCACAGTCATCGATCCCACCACTAATCAAGAATGTCTACCCTATACTTATAAGGGGTGTCCAAAAATGTGGAAATGACTAACCTACCCTTCACCAATATATATAATCACCTCCTCCCATCACCACCACCTATATATATATATATATATATATAACCGCCTCCTCCCATCACCACCGCGGCTCACCACCACCAACCACCACCACCAACCACCACCACCACCACCGACCACCTCAAATCACCATCACCGCCACCTCTATATATAACTTAATTTAAATCATTAACAAAACAAAATCAAAAGCAAAATTATAACAAACCCATGACTTTTCATTCGTTTTCCGTTGAAAAAATGATAAGTAATCATCAAAATAATTTGAAAATGGAAGTTACTGAGAGAAGTTCGGCTAGAAATATGTGAAAAATTTTGTCGAACTAGCCGAACTCAACTTTAATGGAGGTTTTGTTTTTCGGAGAAAAATTCGATTACGTCGAAAAAAAGATGTCCAAACCGAACTTATAGTTCGGTTACGTATAAAAGTTGAGGTTACATCGAAAAGGTTCGGTTCATGCAAAAGTTCGGTTACATTGCAATTTTTTTCTCTAACCGAACTTTTCTCTAAAACCTGCATATTGAGTTCGATTACGTCGCAATTTCTTCTCCTAACCGAACTTTTCTCACGAAAGAAAAAACTCAATTAAAGCTAAGTTCTAGCTTACCCGTGTTTTCGAAATATTAATCAACTACACTTGCGGGTGAGTTCGGCTACTGTTCTTCGATGTCGTAAATAGAACTTTTTAACTAAACCCGAAATCAATTTGTAAATTGTTCATTTTAGGAATGTTTTGGCCAATTCAAGCAACATTAACTAAATTTGAAGCATCCATGAGTACCCAAAACATCATACTCTTGTTGTGGCTCTTAAAGAAAAAGATATTAACTTTTTTTCTTCCAAAACCCTCATCTTCATTATCATCATCTTCATCTTCTTCTTCTCCTCTCAATAATTCTACTTTTGAAAAAATCAACTTATTAATTTAATCTCACTAATCATTAATTAACTCACTTATCATTACACTAACTAATTTAATTACCAAGGGCAAGTTTGGTATTAAAAAAAACTTAGATAAGGGGTGACTCATTATTACTACTAATATCACCAAAAAATGGAGAGTAGCGTGGCATTCTCTTGAAAATCGTCACAGACTCTCACTTTTGGAGCGTGAGAACTAATCTGGACCTTGTACTCAGTGAAAAACAACAACGAACAAATTCCCTTCCAGTAGGAAGAAGAACGAGTGCCATCTCATCTCATGATGTATATAAAACACACGCCGTTTATTTATAATTCCCAAACACTAGCACACATTAAGCAGCAAAAATACAAACACTATCGAGTAAGTAATTAACAACCCCGTTAAGGCGTTAAATAGACAAATTAAGAAAACAACATAAAAGGTAAAACAACGTACACATCTCCGAACACTTGCCAAATAGAAACAGATAAATAAATCAAACGTGTAACTCGGTAGTAATACTAATCAGCTTCAAGTTATTCTTCTATCAACGTTGGCAACAGGTACAGAAACTAGTTCCTGGAAATTCATCATCATTGGCACAATTGCCCATTAATCCTGTAGTATCGTCTGCAAAAGCATTATATAGTCCAGAGCATATCTTATGACAGTCTGCTTTCCTAGTGCAAATTCCGTGGATGGCAGGAACGGCTTCATGTTTCCGCTTTAAAATTATGAATGGTCCCTTGGCTCCATCTTGTTTATATCCATGACGTTCTAGCTGATCGCGTAAGAAACCCAAGTTGCCTTTGTTTATCTCCAGGACATCCAAGTAACACTTAAATTGAACTACTGTAGGTATAACCAGCAAAAAGCAATTCAATCAGCAAATAAATAAAATAAAATGATATTTGAGCACTTCTCTTTGATGAAACTGTTTTTTGACGTGATAAGTACTAATAGTTAGTTTTACAATCCTATATATACACATAATAACATGTTAATTAAGATTTTTGTTATAGGGAAAGCTAATATTTAATGGGGAAAGATGATTTTTGGTCTTCATATGTCGACTTTTGGTCCAAGCGGGTGGAAATAGGAAAACCTTGAACCATGAGCCACCGTCTTCCGCTTTGTTCTTCATCTCCCTTTACGTGAGGTCCATTATCAAAGTTGCTTCTACACCGGAAAGTTGATAATAACCCTAGTGATAAGTTAAATAACGAGAGAAATGAAATGATCTCAAGCATAGAAAGTGATGATGATTCGGTTTTAAGAAAACCATTCATACTAATGGGATTTCATACAGAAAGGACGGTTTCTGATGGTTCGTATACACAATCAAAAAGAAGGACTGGAGTAGGAGGTGGAATTGATGGAACATATTACCTTTTCCCGGTGATTAATATATTTGATGATTATTTCTGATGGTGCTATTAATAACTAACCCAGTTTTCTTATTCACTGGAATGCTTAGATAAAATATTTGGAGATTCATTCCCACTAAAATAAAACCAAAAAGAAGTAATGGAGATTTTATATTGTTATACTCACATTTTGAATCCGTATATAAGTGGTGTCTTTTCCATCTAGAATTATCTTAAAGTGTTTGATCAACTAATTTAAATTAGTTTTCAGGAGTTAAACTTTCAGATAGATTTTGCGACATACAAAGGTTAATCTTGTTGAAGGTGGTGCAGGAAGAAAACGAAGAATGATCAGGGTGACAAGCTATTTTCCTATTTCCACCCTTATTGACTGCAAGTCAAATCGCGATATACTGAAGTCAGCTTTCCCCATATCATTTTTGGCTTTCCTAATAACAAAAATCTTAATTAAAGGGGTGTTTTTTACATGATGATTGATGAGTCACTTGACATCCGATCCGACTAGATCGCTTTTGACCATGTCGCATCTAAAATCTTATTAATTTATTTTGATAATCCGACTGATTGGAATTTTATTGGATGGACGGTAACGGTTTGATACAGATACATTCCTAAATTACAGTTAAGACTTAAGTGACTCTACTCTAAGATTCATAAAACAGTAATGCTAAAGAGAAAAGTTCAATAAAACATTTACTAAATTCGAGTCGAAAGTTTGAAATCGTGGTAGAAATAGAATGATTTTTTTACTGAAAGAACTAAACTAGATTGGATACGATAAGACATCTAGAAAAACAATAAAAATCATAGTTAATCAAGTATATATTACGTACCAGCATGACACATTAGAAACTGAGTGGCAAAGGCAATAAGAAGAATGGCGCCCATTCTAAAACTGCAGCTTCCGGCCATAGCTAATTAAATTTGGTATGGATAGCAAGAGATAGATGGAGACTTTTTACTAAAAGTTGGGTGACACAAACATGAGATTTCAAGACTATTTATAGCTTGGAGTTGCAAACTCAATTAAAACTGAAAATGGGTCATTTGTCCAAAAAATTTTAAAACATGGTTCAAATGGACGAGTAAAAAATTATTATGGGTGAAATGGACAAAAAAAAAAAAAAAGGATGAAACTGGATTCATCCTGGATTAAACTTAAAAACTAGCGAGGATGAAACTAGATGCATTCTGATGTAAATTAAAAATAAAAAAAAAGAATTTGAAAATGGGTAGGATGAAACTGGTTACATCCTGTCTATTTTTATATTTTTGTCCATTTAAATAGTATCAAAATATAAATATCTTTTTCATCCAGGAATTATTGATTTTGGCCTTTTAACCAATTTTGTGAATTAAAACTTGGAAATATAAATCTAAGATACTTGGACAGCTAAAGATAGCAAATGTTTGTAATCAATATTAAAAAAAGAGCTAAAAATAGCATAGTGATGAGCACGAAAGATATCAGAAAGATATTCATTGACTTCTCTTGCTTTTTTTATTTGAGAACGTCGTGCACACTCTCCCAACAGCTCAATCATTTTTTATATGGCTGTTTCATTTGAGCATTTACGAAAGACTCGGCTACCTACCAGTGCGGGGTGATAATTAATGGCAGGTTCACATGCCATCTCCATTGGATGCGCATTTTTAACATGGGTTAAATAAAAAACATACATTCATAGCATGAACAAACCTGTTGACCAGCTAGTGTGGATACAAAATACGACACACTCATTAAGCATGCGAAGCGAATCCTTTGGTAGTAAGCGAACACCAAAGCAAACAACATATCCGGATGACGAACTGAGATGAGCGTCACCGGATCACGAAAGGTGTGAAGATCTATGCGGAATTAAAGAAACTCATGCGACAATGATAAAGTCTATGCGTCATTGACGCGCGTCAGATCCGAAATTAGGGGCTTTATTAGCTGCCCTCCACTATGTAAACTCCTATATAAGGAGCCAAGCATCATTGTAAAGGGAGAGATCTTTTTAGTGAGCTTAGAGAAGAAACTTAGGAGAGAGAAAAAGTTATTTACTCCCCAAGTTACGGTTTCTTCATATCTTTGTACTTGTTCTAAGATTTTAATAAGAGTTATTGAGTATTTCAATATGGTTTATTAGATTGTTTCATAGATTTTACTAAGGGTGTAGTTGTGAGATTTATCGCAACTACATTTTGGCGCTAGAAATCAGCTCGGATGATATACCCTGTTGGTAAAATTCTTTCAAAAATGTTCAGAATCATTCATAGTTTTTCTTCGATTCATCAACAATCTTTGAGAGTTTTAGAAGTTTAGATCTAAAGAACGCAACTAAAAATTCCCAGCTTAGAAAAATATCTTCCGTTACTAACAATCTCAGTTCTTTAAAAAGTGATTTGTCAAGAGAAAATATTGTTCCAGGAAAAACAGATGGTGAGACAAGCATCTACAGCAAAACAAGTAATAGCAACTAGGAGGAGCAGAAGAATCGCAGGAAGAATAAGAAGTGAAATTGATGAATCATCAAGGATGGGAGAAAGGAACAATCTAGGAAGCCAAGTCCAAACTCAGATCCAACGCGAACTGGCGGAGAACAACACCATCAACTATGATGCGGTAAGTGTTCATACTACAGATACAGATTCGACAGAAGAAAATGAGCAAAGAACAGGAGAAGGAGGACTCATAACAGAAAATGAAGAGAATATGAACATAGAAGAGCTCCGACAAAGATTAGTCGCAGAAAGAAGGAGAGAAGAAGAAGAACGTGCGAATTTGACGAGTCAGAATGATAAGCTAAGGGAACAGAATAACAGATTACAAGGGTCACGAGTACAACACGTTCAAGCTCAAGGTCAAGAGAACAAGCGAGAGCACGTCAAGACTTAGCGATCTAGGCGCGGGGATACCAAACAAGAAGCGACTTTTAGATAACAACATTGTTGAAAATTTTCAGTAGGCAACAACATACGCGGGACCGACGCGATGATAATCGCATAGAGCAAAAACCAAATGATGATCGGTACGTACATCAAGGCGAAAACTATCGCATGCAAGGAAACCTCAAAGGTGATAGACATGAGCAACAAGGAGAAGGTAATCGCACACATTATGATCAGGATGGTGAAACTGACGAAGAACAATGAAGAATGATATTACAAGGAAGGGAAATACAGCGAAACCAACGCAACCATGTAGAAGAAGATGAAATACATAATGACCTTAGCGATCAATGCGCAAAATGAAAGAACCGAAAGGGATAGACAAAGGAGAAGGAGAGAAGAGGCGGATGAACGAGAAGTACAAGAGGCAATGCGTCAAAATAGGCATGACAACAAGAGAGACAAGCAAGGTTGAAAATACCAATGCAACAAGATGCGGATCAAATTATGAATGAAACAATCTTAAGAGAATCGGCATATGTAAGAGCAATGATAAACGCAGAGAGATGGAGGTGGCGACAATTGGATGAAGCAATAGAAGAAGCGGGAAAAAACGCCATTCGCAAGGCAATTACAAATGGCGGAGTACCAACTAAATGTACTCTACCTGTATTCACCAATATTTTTCGATGGAAACACATGCGCAATGCAGCACATAAAGGCATATAGCAGATCTTTATTACGGTGGGAGGATAATGATGCGGTCTTATGTAAGTAATTTCCCTTGATTTAACAGAGAAGCTTTACAATGGTTTGAGGTCCTACCCATGGGAACAATCGAGATCATTCAATCATCTACAAACCATATTCTTGGGAGCATACATCGGTAACAACGTCTACGACCGAGAATAAAGAAGGTGTTTAGCTTGCGAAGAAGAACCAATGATGGCTTGCAAAACTTAACCACGCGTTGGAGAACCATCTCATAGTGAAATGGTGGAAGAGTAGATGAGAGGAATCTCATACTAGCTTTTATTAACGCACTTTTTGCGACAGACTTTTTGTATATGCAGATATTCAGGATCAAAGATACCATATCAATGACAGAGTTGCGCGAGTACCAAGAAGAGTACATCGCTCTTGAAGAAAAGCATAAGGAAATGGAATTTTATCCTGTTGTGAATACAAATACAAAAGATTGGAACGCAAGCCTACTCCCTAAGATAACAAACACAGTTGCAAGCACATCTCAAGGAAGTCAAGAAAAGATGGTGATGGAAGATAACCAAAAGCTAGTGGCCATGGGCGGTAAAGATCAAGAGATGTATGAAAAGAGAATATAGAGAGAGGCACACTACAGAAAAATATACATTTACAACTAGAGATTTACAATACTTTTCTAAACATCGTAGAAAGTCCTATGTTTTACAACTGGTTTCAAAGGAACATTTGTCGTATATCTTCTCACTGCCAACCCTTAGGAAACAAGGGGGGTTGCGTTAAGAAAACAAACGACAACTCCTTAAGAAAAACAGTTGTGACGACATTTAACTATAACAACTTTGTTCCATATATGTAGTGACTTAGCCTATCACAATTCTGACAAGTGTTGTTGAAGAACACAAAAATACTCCCTCCGTTCCGATTTACTTGATGTTTTAGGGTTTTTCTTGTGTTCCAAATTAGATGATAGTTTTAGTTTTTTTCCCCAATTTTCACTAATCTACCCCTACTTTGGAATCACACCAGAGAGTTAATTCTCATGGGAATCAACGGAAAAACAATTACTCTAATTTTGAAATATACCCCATGGAGGATATATACTCAATCTTGTTTACTTCTTACTCATCATCTCTTCATCCCAAGTAATTGTTACGGGATTCACAACTTTCTCTACAATCTAGAAACACAAAACTAGGTCATTTAAGTCTTTAAGTAGGAATTAATATGGGTATTATAGGAAAGATTTTACTCTCTCTAATATTTCTTAATATCCGTGAAAAACTCTACAACGTCAAGTAAATCGGAACGGAGGGAGTATGATAATGAAAAAAATATTAGAGGGGAGATTCGACATGAACCTACCGCATGGAAGTCTAGCTCATCAACCACCCTTTCGATTCACAAGTTTCGGTTTTTTCTTTTTTTAAATAGAAACCTACAACAACACTTATAAGTGTTGTTGAAGTAAAAATATATAATGTTGGAAAAAATGAGGTTACGGGGAGATTCGAACATGAATCTACTGCATGGACGTCTAGCTCATCAACCATCCTTACCGTTCACAAGTTTTGGCTTTTTTTTTTCTTTTTTTAATAAAAATGTATAACAACACTTATAAGTGTTGTTGAAGTAAAAATATAGAACATTAGAAGAAATGAGGATGGGGGGATTTGATCCTCAACCTCCTGTATGGAAGTCTACACCACTAACCATGCCTACACTATTACATGTTCCAGTCAAGTTTGTGGTTCTTTAATACACTAACTTTATGAGAACCCTTTATAAGAGTTGTAAAACAAAATGTAATGCTCAAAAATAATGCTCAGTGTGACCGAGCCGCAAATGACGAAGCCTTCTCTCAAACAATCACATACACGCCTTCTCCGTAAATAATTACATACATTTTTCACTATCTGTAATATTTACTTTACTCACTTCAGATAAGAGAATGAGTAATTTCACAGTCTCCATAATATTTATTACCTTTATCTATAAGTAAGGTAATATGGTGATTTTAACAATTTATAATATTTAGTTTACTTATTTTCCGATGAGCGTGGTCTCGGGTCATTTTCATAGTCTTCATAATATTTATTGCATTAATTTCCCAAGAAGGGTAATATGGTCATTTTCACAAGCGAATATTTACTTTACTTTTTTTCGATAAGGGTAGTCAGGTCACTTTCATAATCTCCATAATATTTATTGCACAAATTTCCATAAAGGGTAATATGATTATTTTCACTATCTGTAATATTTACTTTACTTATTTCAGATAAGGATAGTTTAGTAATTTTCACAATCTCCGTAATATTTATTACCTTTATTTCTAGTAAGGGTAATATGGTCATTTTAACTATGGTAATCTTCGAACCTGGGATGTTCAATTCTGATATATTTCTTATCCAATTCTGATATATTTCTTACCTGTAAATGGATGGATTTGTCGTTCTTACCAAGTTTCTGACTTAGAGTAGTCAACTCGTGGCCAGGTTTCGATCTCGGAGCATGGTATGCATAGAATATGCATAAATAAGGTTTGTTTAAGGTTTCGTAGAATATCTCGAAGGAATCTTACCTTAAATGGATGGATTCGTCGTTCTTACCAAGTTTCGACTTAGAGTAGTCAACTCGCGGCGGGTTTCGATCTCGGGGCATTGTATACATAGAATATGCGAAATAAGGTTTGTTTAAGGTTTCGTAGAATATCCTAAGTAATATTACCCTAAATGGATGGATTCTTCATTTTTACCAAGTTTTTGACTTAGAGTAGTCAACTCGCGGCGGGTTTCGATCTTGGAGCCCTAAGATGCATACAATATACAAAAATAAGGTTTTTTAAGGTTTCGCGAGAATATTTGAAGGAATCTTACCCGTAAATGGATGGTTTCTCGATTTCTTACAAGTTTCGACTTAGAGTAGTCAACTCAAGTGGCAAGGTTTCGATTTAAGAGCCTCGTATGCATACATTTATGCGAAATAGGGTTTATTTAAGGTTTCGTAGAATATTTAGAAGAAATCTTACTGTAAATGGATGGATTCGTCGTTCTTGCATGATTTACGAATTAGAGTAGTCAACTCGCGGCCAGGTTTCGATCTCGGATCCTAGTACGCATATAATATGCAGAAATAGGGTTTTTTTAAGGTTTCGTAGAATATCTCGAAGGAATCTTACCCAGTAAATGGATGGATTAAATCGTTCTTACCAAGTTTCGACTTAGAGTAGTCAGTCAACTCACGGCCCGGTTTCGATCTCGGATCACTGGTACGCATACAATATGCGAAATAGGGTTTTTTAAGGTTTCGTAGAATATCTCGAAGGAATCTTACCCGTAAATGGATGAATTCGTTGTTTCTTACCAAGTTTCGACTTTTAGTAGTCAACTCACGGCCGGGTTTCGATCTCGATCTGAAGTACGCATACAATATGCGAAATAGGTTTTTTTTAGGTTTCGTAGAATATCTCGAAGGAATCTTACCCGTAAATGGATGGATTCGTCGTTCTTACCAAGTTTCGACTTAGAGTAGTCAACTCACGGAGTTTCGATCTTAGATCTGGTACGCATACTGATATGCGAAATAGGGTTTTTTTAAGGTTTCGTAGAATATCTCGAAGGAATCTTACCCGTAAATGGATGAATTCGTTGTTCTTGCAAGTTTCGACTTTTAGTAGTCAACTCACGGCGTGTTTCGATCTCACGATCCCGGTATGCATACAATATGCGAAATAGGTTTTTTTTAAGGTTTCGTAGAATATTTCGAAGGAATCTTACCTGTAAATGGATGGTTTCTTCGTTCTTTTTAAGTTTTTGACTTATAATAGTCAACTCGCGGCCAGGTTTCGATCTCTGAGCCTAGTATGCATACAATATGCAAAAATAGGTTTGTTTGAGGTTTCATAGAATATCTCGAAGGAATCTTACTTGTAAATGGATGGATTCGTTATTCTTACCAAGTTTCTGACTTAGAGTAGTCAACTCGCGGCCAAGTTTCGATCTCGGATCTTTGTACGCATACAATACATAGAAATAGGGTTTTTTAAGGTGTCGTAGAATATCTCGAAGCAATCTTACCTGTAAATGGATGAATTCGTCGTTCTTACCAAGTTTCTGACTTAGAGTAGTGAACTCATGGCCAGGTTTCGATCTCGGATGTACGCATACAATATGCAAAAATAGGTTTTTTTTAAGGTTTCGTAGAATATCTCGAAGGAATTTTACCTATAAATGGATGAATTCGTCGTTCTTACCAAGTTTCTGACTTATAGTAGTCAACTCACGGCCAGGTTTCGATCTCTGAGCCTAGTATGCATACAATATGCAGAAATAGGTTTTTTTTTAAGGTTTCGTAGAATATTTCGAAGGAATCTTACCTGTAAATGGATGGTTTCTTCGTTCTTACCAAGTTTCTGACTTATAGTAGTCAACTCGCGGCCACGTTTCGATCTCTGAGCCTGGTATGCATACAATATGCAAAAATAGGTTTGTTTGAGGTTCCGTAGAATAATATGAAGGAATCTTACCTGTAAATGGATAGATTCGTCGTTCTTACCAAGTTTCTGACTAAGAGTAGTCAACTCACGGCCAGGTTTCGATCTAGGAGCATGGTATGCATAGAATATGCAAGAATAAGGTTTGTTTAATGTTTCGTAGAATATCACAGAAGGAATCTTACAGCACAAATGGATGGATTCATCTTTTTTACAAGTTTTTGACTTAGAGTAGTCAACTCGCGGCCAGGTTTCGATCTCGGAGCCTGGTATGCACACAATATGCAGAAATAGGGTTTTTTTAAGGTTTCGTAGAATATGAATCGAAGGAATCTTACCTGTAAATGGATGGTTTATTCGTTCTTACCAAGTTTCTGACTTATAGTAGTCAACTCGCGGCCAGGTTTCGATCTATGATCCTGGTATGCATACAATATGTAGAAATAAGGTTTGTTTAAGGTTTCGTAGAATATTTCGAAGGAATCTTACCTGTAAATGGATGGATTCGTTGTTCTTACCAAGTTTCTGACTTTTAGTAGTCAACTCACGGCCAGGTTTCGATCTACGATCTGAGTACGCATACGATATGCGAAATAGGTTTTTTTTTGGTTTCGTAGAATATCTCGAAGGAATCTTACCCGTAAATGGATGGATTCGTCGTTCTTACCAAGTTTCGACTTAGAGTAGTCAACTCACGGCGAGGTTTCGATCTCGGATCTAGCACGCATACAATATGCGAGAAATAGGGTTTTTTAAGGTTTCGTAGAATATCTCGAAGGAATCTTACACAATAAATGGATGAATTCGTTGTTCTTACCAAGTTTCTGACTTTTAGTAGTCAACTCACGGCCAGGTTTCGATCTCTGATCCTGGTATGCATACAATATGCAGAAATGGGTTTTTTTTAAGGTTTTGTAGAATATTTCGAAGGAATCTTACCTGTAAATGGATGGTTTCTTCGTTCTTTTTAAGTTTTTGACTTATAATAGTCAACTCGCGGCCAGGTTTCGATCTCTGAGCCTAGTATGCATACAATATGCAAAAATAGGTTTGTTTGAGGTTTCATAGAATATCTCGAAGGAATCTTACTTGTAAATGGATGGATTCGTTATTCTTACCAAGTTTCTGACTTAGAGTAGTCAACTCGCGGCCAAGTTTCGATCTCGGATCTTTGTACGCATACAATACATAGAAATAGGGTTTTTTAAGGTGTCGTAGAATATCTCGAAGCAATCTTACCTGTAAATGGATGAATTCGTCGTTCTTACCAAGTTTCTGACTTAGAGTAGTGAACTCATGGCCAGGTTTCGATCTCGGATGTACGCATACAATATGCAAAAATAGGTTTTTTTTAAGGTTTCGTAGAATATCTCGAAGGAATTTTACCTATAAATGGATGAATTATTCGTTCTTACAAGTTTCGACTTATAGTAGTCAACTCACGGCCAGGTTTCGATCTCTGAGCATAGTATGAATACAATATGCAGAAATAGGTTTTTTTAAGGTTTCGTATAATATTTCGAAGGAATCTTACCTGTAAATGGATGGTTTCTTCGTTCTTACAAAGTTTCTGACTTATAGTAGTCAACTCGCGGCCACGTTTCGATCTACGAGCACAGGTATGCATACAATATGCAAAAATAGGTTTGTTTGAGGTTGAGTAGAATAATATGAAGAATCTTACCCAATAAATGGATAGATTCGTCGTTCTTACCAAGTTTCGACTAAGAGTAGTCAACTCACGGCCGGGTTTCGATCTAGGAGCATGGTATGCATATAATATGCAAGAATAAGGTTTGTTTAATGTTTAGTAGAATATCTGAAGGAATCTTACCCGTAAAATGGATGGATTCATCTTTTTACCAAGTTTTTGACTTAGAGTAGTCAACTCATAACGACCGAGTTTCGATCTCGGAGCACTGGTATGCACCTAATATCTTTTGCGAAATAGGGTTTTTTTAAGGTTTCGTAGAATATGAATCGAAGGAATCTTACCGTAAATGGATGGTTTATTCGTTCTTCAAGTTTCGACTTATAGTAGTCAACTCGCGGCCGAGTTTCGATCTATGATCCTGGTATGCATACAATATGTAGAAATAAGGTTTGTTTAAGGTTTCGTAGAATATTTCGAAGGGAATCTTACCAGCAAATGGATGGATTAAGTCGTTCTTTTTAAGTTTTTGACTTAGAGTAGTCAATTTCGATGATGTATCATGCTAAGTTTGAAGTCGAAACCTCTCGAGCTTCTTGGTTCATAGATTGTATGCTATTATACCAAGTTTGAAGTTGAATGCGACATTGGGCTTCATACTTATCGATTTTGATGATGTATCATGCTAAGTTTGAAGTCATTACCCTCTTCGAGCTTCTTGGTTCATAGTTTGTATGTTGTTATACCACATTTGAAGTTCGAATCGACACTAAGCTTCATATTCATCAATTTCGATGATGTATCATGCTAAGTTTGAAGTCAAACCCACTCGGAGCTTAGAGTGGTCCATAGATTATATGCCATTATACCAAGTTTGAAGTTCGAATCGACTGAGGCTACATGTTTATCAATTTCAATGATGTATCATGCTAATTTTTAAGTCAGAACCCTCCCAGAGCTTCTTGGTTCATATTTTCTATGCCGTTATACCATATTTGAAGTTCGAATCGACTATGAGCTTCATATTTATCGATTTCAATGATATATCATGATACGTTTGAAGTCAGAACCCTACCAGAGCTTCTTGGTTCATAGTTTCTATACCGTTATACCATATTTGAAGTTCCAATCGACTATGAGCTTCATATTTATCGATTCCAATGATATATCATGCTACATTTGAAGTCAGAACCCTCCCAAAGTTTCTTGGTTCATAGTTTTTATATGTCGTAATACCATATCCGGTTCGAATCGACGCTCAGCTTCATATTTATTGATTTAGATGATGTATCATGTTAAGTTTGAAGTTTGAACCCTCCCTGGAGCTTCTCGAGTTCATAGTTTGTATGCCGTTATACCACATTTGAAGTTCGAAACGACATTGAGCTTCATATTTATCGATTTCGATGATGTATCATGCTAACTTTGAGTTTACCGGTGTGAACTAAAGCTACTTCATGATCTGTATGACTTTTCAAAATTACTTCATGACCTATGCGGCAAGTCAAATCCAAACCTAAGCACAAAGAGAAAGCACAAAAAAACACAAAGAGAAAGCACAAAGAAACACACCAATTATCGAATTCATTTTTCATTTTCCGATTCATTCTTATACATTTTTGGATTTTTATATCATAATGTCGATAACAATGTTTTAAATTTATTAATATTTTTTTTGGATTTTTTTTTCATGTCGAAGGTTGATAATAAACCGAATACATGAGTTCGTATTAGCACAAAAATAAACACAAATGCTTTTCAATCCGTATGAGCATCACAAATACAATATCAACCGTCAGATTCTTTTCTCATTCCGTATGAGTGGATCAAACGAAATCTGGTCCGCCCATCATTTTCATTCACCCACCAAACCCTCCCTCAACCACTTGAGCTCTATCTCTTTCTCTCTTTCTTCGCCTCCTCTTCCTATCCCCCGAAGAACACCTCTCTTCTTCTCCACATATGACCGGCGCTTCATCACCACCGCTGCTCTTCTCTCAATCCCTCTTCTTCATCTGTAATTTCCGATGAAAATCGTCACAACCTCAGTCACAGAAACTCATCAATCGAATACCTCAGATATACCTTTTACAAACTCTAAATCAAACGAAACCCAACTTTAATTCGTAATATAATATCAATCATTTTCTTCTCAAATTCAGGGAAGAGAGAATAACGACTGCTGTAGGATTTCAATGAGATCGATGAATTTAGGGAACTGGATGAAGATGACGAAGAGATGGTGGTTGCTCCGAAGGTTTCTTAGATGGGTTTGATGGACGAAGAAATTGAAGCAGAGAAGTTAGGGTTTTAAGAAATACAGAGATGGATTTGTGTTTATGTTCAAGCTCGAGAGGAAATCAAGGGATAATTTGTGAAGTTGGTGTTGCAATGATCATAGATTGGGTTTCTGCTTCTTTATGTGACTGATGAGAGAGGGTTTGAATCGAAAAATGGAGAATCGGGTTCATGAGAGATCAGAGGGGATGGAATTGAGAGATACAATAGAAAATCATTGTCAAATTAGTTCTACAGCAAGAATTAGAAGCTGGGTTTGGATTGGATTTGAGAGTATTGGTATAGAGACTCGATGGTGCTAATGGTGGTCGATGTTGCAGCTTTGAATGAAGATTTCTGGCGCATCAGAGCTAAGGCTAGTACAAATGGTCTAGGCCGCAAACAGGTAAAATTGTTTTCGGGTTTGCTTCGGATCTTTGTATTTTTCTTAATAACAAGTAAAGTTGAGATTGGGAGATCAAAATTTGATATGGGTTAGTCTAATTTTAGGGAAAATATAGATGAAGCTTGTTGAGAAGCTAAAATCTAAAGTGATTGAGTTTTTGGGGTTGTTTGTCATCTATCAAATGCGAATCTCATAGACCAATCTATTATTACTGCACAATAAGTTCTTCTTTTGAATCCGGAAGATCCTACTGTGATGCGGCTTCATCAAGCTACTAAATGCCATGTATGTGGGAGATAATCACCCTTGAAAGTCGTTTATGTCTTTATTGTTACATAGGCAGTTTAAGATTGATATGTTTGGTTGCTGATTGAGGTGGAGGTTGCAGGCGTAAGCTTGAAAGGTGAAGTTTCGGTAGATGGTGATGTCCGAGGTTGAGTAACCGGTGATGTCTAAGCAATGGCTAGGCAAACATTGATTGCGAACGGTGTTTTGTTGGTGCAGTGGGTATGTGCAAGGGTTAAATACAGATAGGAGGGGGATGTGTTGGAATGATGCGGTGAAGCAGTGTCGTATTGATTCTAGCAAATCCTAATTCACAGAAACCCTAATTCAAAGAAACCCTAACTACCAGCAAATCCTAGATTTCAAAAAAAAAAAAAAAAAAAACCTCTAAATCTGTGATGGCAAAGACAAGAAGAAATGGAAGGGTTTTATGATAATTTATGAGATGGTTAATGGGTTTTCAAAAGATGAAGATTGAAGTGGTAGTTCGATTACATTGGATCGATTGTTGGGTGTTAGTTGAATTTGGAGATTTTGACAGAATCGGTGAAGGTGGTGGTGACTTCGTTGATGAAAGGGAAAGAAGAGATTGGTGTTTTTGAGTTGCAAATGAAGAATTCTAGTGTTAAGGTGGTGGTGATTTCATCGACAGAGAATATCTAAGATGTTTGATTGATGAGTATATTTGTAATGGGTATGATTGAATTGACTTCTGAAATTGATGACATTAGTTTTCACAAACAAGTTAGATTCGAAATTGAGGGAAGAGAAGATTCGGATGAGTTGGGATGACGAAAAAAATGAAGATCGAGAAAGAAAGAGATGGAATCGAAATTAGATAGAATCGAGAGATTTGTTGGTCTTGAAATTGATTTGCATCTGGTGAAATGAAATTAGTAGTGGAGTTGGATGATACAAGATCGATGCCTTTGAGATGGTGGCATTGAAATGATGTTACAATTGATGGTGTTGTTGGATCGACAAGGGTTATTGAGATGAGAAGATACAGATGGTTACTAGTGGTGCTTCATTGTCTCAGATGGTGTTGGAATGCAGACAAAGGGGATCCCACTTTCATCATGTCTCTGGAATTGCTGGGCAGTCTAACTATGGTGTGCAGTCTGTGGCTCTTTCAGGAGTTTACCAAGATGACAAGGACTGTGGAGAGTGGTTCCTCTACACATGAAGGTTTAGCTTATAAACTCTTGTTTTGATATTGTATATTGATGCTTTATTGCTCAGCCTGCCATCTCATGTTAATGTTTCTTGCCCTAGACTCTAGTGGTTAATTTAATGAAATCCATTGTCTGGTAAACGGTGGAGGAAGAGATGGACATGTAATTTAATAAAAAACTCATGTGCTTCTTCTATGACTGTTGAATTTAGATAGTTTTAGTTGAATCGTACCATTTTTGCATTCATTCTATATCATATTCTCTCTTTACCATTCAACACCGTCTTTAGACAAAGGGCATAGACTTTATTTGTCCATTTGTAATTGAAGGTTCAACAATTTTCTTAATGTGTGACATAAAATAGAGCTATCGATAAACATACTTCATTTAAAATTGGTTCATGGCTTATATGAAAAGCCAAGAGCCGGAGTTATAATTATTCTTATCTCAATTCAGTTTGGTTTCTTTATGGAGAGATTGTGAAAGCTTATTTCTTTGCTCTAGCTATGCATATTTAAGGTTGTCACAATATAGTGTTCTTTTTGTTGCTTTTATGGGTTTGTCACTATCCTTGAGCAAAAGGAGGCGATATACTGGTTCAATTTGAAATACTTGAGATAGTAAGCATATTAAATTCGAGTCCACGATATGAGGGCTTCAGATTATAATCTAGATTTGAGATGTAATAATTTGGTCAAATTATACATGAAATACTAGCAAGAATGATAAATGTTTTGATCATAATTTGATGCATATATGAAAAACTATAATGGAAACAAATTCATGTATAATTTGACAACCTATAATGCTTGCTTATTTAGTGATCTAAGCATGTTTTTGGAAAGATTATGACATGTTTATCATCCCCAAATCCAATGACCCAATAATGCTTTCTTATGCACCGAGTTTCTATCGTTTAGGTGCATACGATTATAATTTTTGTGATGATTAATTTTCTCGATTTAGAATTGAACAATCTACTATCCAATCGATGTTGGTGAACCGGATAGGGTGGCAGATCCGGTGGCTAAGACCGGCTTGCACCCCGGCGAAGCCCCAGTTTGTTGGCCAAATTCGAAGTCGATGATGTTGGTGAACCGGATAGGAGTGGAAAAGAAAGGTTAATACCCCACCGTTGGTTACTGCACGAAGACAACAAAATTAAGAAGGGATTAGTAACCTTTACTCAATAACCATGCTGCAAATATAGTGTGCAAGAAGTTCAGAAGAAACACAACTCTAAAAATAGAAAGTTCATCCACAAGACGGCTGAAAGAAAGATCTTGGGGAATACCCAGAGCTGTCTGAATCCCATTTTTATTTTTATTTTATTTCCATCTTTTGTTAAAGTTATCTTGTGAATCTTGAGATATTTGTTAACCTTTTCATATTGGTTGTCTTTTAGGAGATGGGATTGATCAGGTTGAAACGTGAGGCTAAACTAAAGGAGGATTCCATGTTAACCCCGAAGTCAAATTGCTTTTTCTTATCCGTATTCGTTGGGTAAGCTTTTTCTTGATTAGATTCATGCTGCACTTCACATTTTCTCAATGTTACTCCCTTCAAATGAAACATGTATATGTTCTCGGTTCACTTGTGTTTGCAGCTATCTTGATGGAACTAGTCACAACATGATAAACTAAAGGCATCACAGGATATAGCATGTTGAAGTATTTCCACGCGAAATTGTAGTTGCTATAAGGTATCTGTTTCTTAGATCTGGTTGTTTTTATAATATTTGTACTACACAGATTTTTTAAATTTACTTAACATAATTTGTATACGCTCAGAACCTAGGAATTCTTCTAGTTATACTAGTCATTCAGGTTTTGTGTCTATCTCTTGTAGTTTAGATTCTCAGCCTATCTTGTGGGGCTTTAGCTGGGTTGTTTGGTCAGACATTTACATACCCACTAGATGTTGTTAGGAGACCGATCTGGGTACCTCTTGGGTTTTTCTGTCAGCATATTCTATCTTAAGTATTAACGGCATTCGGTTTATTGAAACAAAATCTATCTTGACATACGTTGATTGCGTATGACATGATGAAGTCAAATTAAACTTGCTTTTTTTGTAACTCAACTTAAATTTGCTTTCTTTCGTTTTTTTTCTTTGCATATTATTCCTGAAGTAGCTATTGGATTCACGAGCGTACGACATGATGAAGTCTTGGCTACGAGTTTCTTTACTAACTTAATTGTGTATGTGTTTTGTATCGGCAAGGATATGTGAAACTACAAGAAGCACAAAGCAATCTAGTAAGGAATTGCCAAGAAGAGAATTTGATTAGTAAGTTACAAATAACCCAAAGTCTTTGATTTTGAAATTCAAAGATGCTAATTGTTTCCGGCATGCGATCCTACATACTTGTCTTTTTTTCTTTCAATGTGTAAAGCCGGCATACGTATTTTTGGATATCTTTAGTTCCCCTCTTTATAAGCTTGGTAATCTCTCGAGCTCTTTATACATGTTTTTCATGATTTCCTATTCCACCAGTCTTCATTTTTTGATTCGCTTTCCTGGTATGCTAATCAACAATCTTTGCTTTTTTTTTGGTTATCTCTTTTGTATTGTCCTATATGTGATTGTTGTATGCTATCTCTAACCAACTAAATTTGGTTTACACTCTTGCATTTGTTGATTTTTCTTGTTAAACATCCACTACAGGAAAAATATACATTTGCTGTCATACGGATCAAGGCAAACTGAATTTTCCCTTTCTTTCTGGTTTGCGATTGTGTTAATGAACCTTTAAATTTAGATATGACTTGTCCTAATGATTTGGTTACTTTCTTCTTTTTTGTAATTTTGAACCCAAGTGTAAACCGTAGTGATGTGAATTGTGTACAATACAATACAATACAATACAATACAATGAATTTTTTTATTTGAATGGTCATTTGAATTCATAATTCAAGTTCCAATATAGTGTAATTTGAGCTTGGATCAGATTTAGTTTTGGTTTCATCTCTAACTTTCGGCAATTCGGTTTCAGCTATAATTTTTTTTTTCAAAATAGTTTTATGAACACAACTTCTAATAAGAGTTGTGTTCCATATTTCAACTACACAAACCGAGAGGTGGTGAAAGAATGTCTTTACAACATAAACTAGGTGATGTACAACATAGTTCTACAACTCTAACAAGTGTCGGCAAATCTTATTCATAATAGTAATAAGTGTTGTGTTACATATTTTTACGATACACATCCTAGGTTGTCTAAGATAGTCCTTCAACTTATACAAGTGTTGTGTTACATATTTCTCGATACACATCCTAGGTTGTCTAAGATAGACCTTCAACTTATACAAGTGTTGTGTTACATATTTTTACGATATGCATCCTTTGTTTTCCAAGATATTCCTACAACACAAGCAAGAGTTGTGTTAGGTTATCAAAAAAAATCGAAAGAGAATCACAACTTTGGAAAAATATTGTCGAACCATGAATCACATCACTCTTCACAACCCTTGTCAACCATTGTAGAAAAGCTTGGACTTTCTACAATACCCCTTCCACGGTGCATGAAATGGAGTTGTCGTGAGGGGTACTACAACTCTTATCTAGTGTCGCCAATGATGATTTTTCCTTGAGTGGCAATACTGATAACAATGCAGGCAATAACAAAATTCAAAGACTTGATAACCAAGCGGAGGGCTATGGAGGACAAAATAGATACTATAATCAAGGCCCAGGAGGAAATAGAACAGTATGGAAAGAGATCAAAATACCGCATCTAAATACTGCAATAGACAAAATCTAGGAGGCGATGATCCTAATGGAAGACATACCGGAACCACCAAATATGGGTCATGAACCACCACGAGGAAGAAGAATCAGAGAATTTTTTGTTTATCATCGCTTCCATGGTCACACCACCAATAATTGTCGAAATGTGCAGAAAATTATACTAAGAATGATTGATCAGGTGAAGTTAAACCATTTCCTAGTACAATAACAATAGAATTTACCACCACAACCGTATGCGCGAGCCGAATGGAGGTCGAAAGAAAACATATTTGATTGAAGTGGGAGCGAAGGAAAAGAATTTATATCAGTAACTCCATAATACACCCATTTAAAAGTATAGAAGACTTCCACGACAATGTCTTAAGTCGAGTTTACGCAAGAGACAATGATGGGAAGGAGATACTCAACTTAGCAAAGATATCACTGCTAAATGACAGAGGCAACCCATTTCCTTCAATGCAGAAGAAGTACCAGGAGGAGGAGAATTGCATGAGAGTCCATTAGTTGTCAAACTCGAAATCAACCCAAAAGCGAGAGTCTGAAGAAGAGGACGAAAGGACACACCCATGGGAATAAACAGGATATTGATAGATCCGGGTAGCTCGATTGATGTACTATTTTACCATACTTACAAGACCATGGGAGGAAGAGATGATGACCTCATCTCGTCAACCTACAAGATTTATGGTTTCAATGGATCAGCCAATAAGCCAGAAAGGAAAATAACGATGTGAATTCCTCTTAAAAGCATAACCAAAGATATAGTTTTACGCGTAGTTGATGGAGAGTCTCCATACAATTCTTTTGATAGATGAGACCATGGCTACGGTGTGCAGGGAGTAATAAGAGGAGATCCAAACGACGAAAAACTCATGAGATTGATGTTGGCAAATGTGAAGAATGCGTGTTGATGGTGGTTTTTAAACAAGGGTAAAATCGTAAACCCCATGACCTAGTGTTACCGCAACACATTAACTAAGAGCATTTAACTCAGTGTAAATAATTAATAGGCGTATTTTTCAAAATACCGGATTAGGGTTTGCTGATCTGAGAACCTAACCAAGCCGCACTCGCGCACCATGGCAACCACGCCAAACCAAGCCGCACCCTCGCGCGCACCATGGCAGCACGCCAAACCAAAGCCGTATCTGCGCACCATGGCAACAATGCCAAACCAAGCCGCACCCTGCGCACCCATGGCAGCAATGCCAAACCAAGTCGCATCACAAGCGCACCATGGCAACCATGCGAAACCAAACGTGACTCGCGACCATGGCAACCATGCCAAACCAAAGCCGCACTCTGCACCATGGCAAAGAATGCCAAACCAAGCGCACTGCGCACCATGGCAACCATGCCAAACTAAGCCGCATCTGTAACACCGTGTGTTTAGCATGGCGCATGCTAAAAAATGACGCCCGTTTGTTTTTGATGAAGCTTCATCCAAAGCTTCCAGCTGATGAAAAAAGGTGGATTGGCTTAAGACCCCATCCGCTAAAAATGGCGCATTATGTTTGGCATTTGGCCAGGGCCAATGTTGCATCATCATGATGCATTAGGCCCGATTGGGTAGGTGGGCTCGATCTTACAAACGAAATCATTGTGCAATAAACAAACGATCGAAGACCGGGTGGTGCGCCAATCATTACGTGATCGTTGTGTGTAATCATTGTGCAATGTACTGAACAAGTGGTGCACAATCATTGTGCAGGACAGAACAGTGGTGCACAATCATTGTGCAACGAACGGACTCGGCAATCATTGCCGTCGTTCGAGAAATTCACGGCAACGGCCATGAATAGTGAAGCATGTCAATATGCTCCCCTTTTCATACTTGTAGAAATTCCATTAAGACATATATAGGAGGTAGTTGGTTGAAGGTGCATATGCGGACTATGTACCAAGTAAGCTTCATAGCTTAGTTTAAGGGTATAAATGATGCCTAAGGCTCAGATAGTTACGTAGCCTTTCAAGAGGGTATTTGATGCGTTGGCATCGCTATGCCACGCCGCGGACCCGATGATGCATAATCATTATGCATCTTGGTGAATGGCTTTATACGGACCGAGGCCATTACCGTTTTTGCTGAGCACGGCCTTGCAAACGATTTGGTTTAAGTTTGTCCCTTCAAGGATGAACTACGGTCTGTGCTTGATCCCTTTAGGTAGGGGAAGGGGTGCGTAGGCAGCCCAATGAGTTGCAAGATTCACTATCCGGCACGTTGGCCCTCATATCATCTAAGCTCGGTAGCTGACGCAAGAGATGACAGTGGCCACTGATGAGGCTTAGTTGCATGCCGGCTCAAGTGGATGCTCATGCTCCTATCAAGTTATAAAGAGATGGTAAGCGAGGTAACGTGGGAAA
Organism: Papaver armeniacum; assembly: GCA_023531295.1. Lineage (NCBI taxonomy): Eukaryota > Viridiplantae > Streptophyta > Magnoliopsida > Ranunculales > Papaveraceae > Papaver > Papaver armeniacum. The sequence continues at coordinate 15,876 of JAJJWW010015970.1, read as the reverse complement.
TGGCAAGGGCTTGGTGTGGCCTACGCTAAAGTCCAAGGCTTATGCAGGTAAGTTGGAGCAGTGTGGAAGCTAAGCTGAATGCGCATTTGCCTAGCTTTGAGGTCCGGATCGAGCATCATCATGGCGCACGGGGGAGTTCGGCTGTGTGCTGACAGCGCCAAAGCGTAATTTTTCCGGTCCGTCCACGAGATGGTATCGAGCAAGTTCCGAGAAAACTCTGGGGACTTGTGCGGAGTGGACTCATTGGCGAGTATTTTCCTTGAGGAAAACTTAAATTGGAGAAGTAGGCCAACTTCTCGGGGAAGGAGTTTGTAGCTATTTGGCCGTTACTTTGCAAATCGAGTTGAGCTTGTTCAAGCTTTGTGAGATTGCACAGCTAAGTGGCACCCCACTTACGAGTGGATATCAGGAAGACCGTGCTGGACGGTGGGTGGAACAATGGACCGATCATCCCACACGTTGGCGGCCAAGGGTGTGCGTTGTCGAGCCGGCTAGCATCCCCTTACAGTGGCAACCTGGATGACCCTCGGGGACGGTGGAGCAAGCTGAATCTTGATCCTGCAAAGACGTGCTAAAATTTTGTCATTTTGATGACACCTTTCAACTTATTGAACCTTAGGGACTTACGTGTGCGTAGTATGGGATGCGCATTCGGGATACCTTGTCGAGATATCCTCTTGGCACGCGAATTGCGATTCTTGGTTTAGTTGTGGGCACTTTTGGATCCACAGGCGGAGTGGTATGGGACATGTGCTCGAAAGGTCCCTAAAATTGTTGTTCATGACAACTTGAAGAAACCCGTGATTTACGAGCATTTGGTATGGGACTTTTGCTCATGGAATCCAACTCAAGAGATTGTCCACAATAGCTTTGGTTTTGAATTTCGAGACGAAATTCTTTGAAGGGTGTGATAATGTAACACCCAGTGTTTTAACATGAGCGCATGCTAAAAGATCGCCATTTGTTTGTGATGAAGCTTCATCCAAAAGCTTCCACGACGTGAAAAAAGGTGGATTGGCTTAAGGCCAATACCGCTAAAAATGGCGCGTTATGTTTGGCATTTGGCGGGGGCCAATGTTGCATCATCATGATGCATTAGGCCCGATCGGGTAGGTGGGCTTCCGATCTTGCAATAAATCATTGTGCAATAAAACGAAGCTTGATCGAGACCTGGTGGTGCAATCATTATGCATGATCGTTGTGTGTAATCATTGTGCAACAGACGAACAAAGTGGTGCACAATCATTGTGCGGCAGAGGCAGGCAGTGGTGCACAATCATTGTGCAACGAACGAGACTCGGCAATCATTGCCGTCCATTCGAAATTCACGACGCGGCCATGAATAGTGAAGCATGTCAATATGCTCCCCTTTTCATACTTGTAGAAATTCCATTAAGACATATATATAGGAGGGTAGTTGGTTGAAGGTGCATATCTAGGACTATGTACCAAGTAAGCTTCATAGCTTAGCTTAAGCCGGTATAAATGATGCCTAAGGCTCATTTATAGTTGCGTAGCCTTTCAAAGAGGTATTTGATGCGTTGGCATCGCTATGCCTGGCGCGCGGACCCGATGATGCAAATCATTATGCATCTTGGCCGGAATGGCCTATACGGACCGGGCCGTTACGGGTTTTGCTAGGCACGGCCTTGCAAACGATTTGGTTTAAGTTTCTCATTCCCTTCAAGGATGAACTACGATTACAGTGGCTTGTCCCTTTAGAGTAGGGAAGATTACGTGGCGGCAGCGATGAGTTGCGGCATTCTTAGGTCCGGTACGTTATTTTCATGTCATCAGCTCGGTAGCTGTGCGAGAATGATTGTGGCCCGGCAGTGAGCTTAGTTGCATGCCGGCCAAGTGGATGCTCATACTTCTATCAAGTTATAAAGAGATGGTAAAAGCGAGGTAACATGGGAAATGGCAAGGGCTTGGTGTGGCCTACGCTAAAGTCCAAGGCTTATGCCTGGGTAAGTTGGAACAGTGTGGAAGCTAAGCTAGATGCGCATTTGCCTAGCTTTGAGGCCCGGATCGTAGCATCATCATGGCACCCTAGAGGGGAGTTACGGCCTGGGGCAACGCGCCAAAGGCGTATTTTCGTCCAGTCACACGCTCTAGCTGCGCACCGCTGGCAACCATGCCAAAACGAAGCCCGCTCACGCACCATGGCAAATTCCATGCCAAACTGCATTGCCGCATCACGCCACCATGGCAACCATGCCAAACCAAGCCACACTGCGCACCACCATGGCAACTATGTCAAACCAAGCGCCGCACTGCGTATCATGGCATCAATGTTATATTTCAAGTCGTATGCTTTTTGGCTCCACGCCCAAATATAGTGCCCTCTAGGTTTGCTAAGACTCTGCAACTAGTCAGCGTGTCAAGACACGATGCCATTGGGCACATGCCAAAGCGTGTCGCGGAGCCATATTTCAACCGCTATGCCTTTATTGCACGCCCAAATATAGCGCCCTAGGTTTACAAGACTTGCAACTAAGGTCAACATGTCGACGTGCCATTGGCACATGCCAAAACGTGTCGCAGGCCATATTTCAGCAGCTATGCCTTTGGCCCACGCCAAATATAGTTTCCTAGGTTTGCAAGACTTGGCACTAGGTCAACATGGCCGCACGTGCCATTGGCACATGCCAAAGCGTGTCGCCAGGCCATATTTCCAAGCCGCTATGCCTTTGGCCCATGCCCCAAATATAGCGCCCTAGGTTTGCAAAGACTTGCAGCTAGGTCAACATGGCCGCACGTGTCATTGGCACATGCCAAAGCGTGTGCGAGCCATGTGCTGCATTATGCCTTTGGCCAAATATAGCGCCCTAGGTTTAAGGCAACTAGGTCGACATGGCGCCGTGCCATTGGCACATGCCAAAACGTGTCATGAGCCATATTTCAAGCGCTATGCCTTGGGCCCCACGCCAAACATGGCGCCCTAGGTTGCAAGACTGCAACTATGTCAGCACTTAGTAGCACGTGCCATTGGCACATGCCAAACTCACACGCTAGTAGCCTAGCACCGCCGTGCAAACTACCACCAAGGCATTCCTTCATGCCATTGGCACACAGCTTAACTCACCTGTTGGTAGCTAACTTGCAAGCAGATCTGAGCCCCACCACCAAGGCATTAAGCACATGCCATTGGCACATGCAAACTCACACGGGTAGCCTAACTTGCAAACCGTTAAACTACCACCAAGGCATTCCGCACATGCCATTGGCACACCCAAACTCACGCGAGTAGCTAACTTTAAACTGCGTGCAAGCTACCACCAAGGCATTCCGCACATGCCATTGGCACATGCCACACGCACGCCACTAGTAGCGCCACTTGCACTCAAGATGCAACCAACACTGAGACATCAACACAAATGGCGGGGATGCTTCTTTAGGGTTTTGGTTTGGCGGTCACGACATGCGGCGTACACTAAATCACATTAAGCGTGAAAAGGAATAAAGCGGTCAAATAAAGAGGAAATAAAGGTGAAAACGTTTTCACTATTAAACCATGCGGTTACCACCTCCTCCCATTATTTCACCCATTACTCTCTTCCTTCATGTAGGCGGTCGTTTCAAACTCAACTTATATAAATAGGTCTTACCTATTTCCACCACCAGACAATGTCTCGGTCGGAGAAATATACTACACTTACACTCTCGGAAAGGAAAACTTTGCAAGCTCTCCCAAAAGCTTCCATCTCTTGCAACTAGCAAGCTTCCACTTTCGTCGAAGGCAAGTCGAGACGCTACTCTCTCAGGTAATTCGCCTCAACACCTTTCTTTGCTTCCTTCCCAAATCAACCCTTCTCCTCCACTTTGTGGCCAAAACAAGTCCTAACGACCATTTCTTGGTTTAGGACGGACTTGTACTGATTGGGATCTCTCGAATCCATAAAGTGCTCACGTGTGCGGACATTTGTTTAGGGTTTGAACCAGTTTTCTCACTCACCTACCGAAGTAGAAATCGTGACTTGATTTTTACCCATAAACAATTGGCGACCACGGTGGGAGCATTGATATATCGCCTACAATACCAACTCTGATTTTTTTCCGAACGTCCAATCCCAACATGGTGGAACTTCAGATCTGGAGCGAGCTGAAAACGTCGACCGCGAAGCATCCACGATGTTGGCGTCTCTCCCATAACATTGTTACTTCACCCGGTGACAACAACAACGTCGAATGCGATCCCTTAAGTGTAACACCGCTTTATCACCCAGGGGCAGGCAGCTGCACTCCTCGCGTCTGCTGACCTGTCCCGCGGCAACGAGAATACGATCTTCGGGTGTCACGCCCCCGGTCGCTAGCTAGGCGCCACCGCGACCACCTGAATGCTTCTTCCAGCATGGCGCCTCTCAGACAACTAAGGCTCCAATTACCTCGCCGACGGGACGAGGCCGGGAGGGCAGGAGAACGCCCTTGCCGTCACCATCCATGATGCGATGGAGACGACAGGAGTGCTCGCCGAGCCGGAACGATATGGTTTCAACGCCGAAGGAGTGCTCATCTTTCTCAAGACCATGATGAACGACTACCACGCGAGTCCACGCCCTCGAGCCATTTAGGAACATCTCCAACAACCGACGCCCGGCCATTTCGGCCAGGGCAACGCACTCCATGGATGAGGAAACCCGCACTAGAAACCGTTGGAAAGAAATCCAGCCACCCAACTTTGTCACGAGAGAAGATTTGGAACAACTCCTCCCCCGCCCAGATCAAGAATGATGAGTTGGACGCGCATCATCACCAACCTCCATACCCATCCAAATCTGAGAGGATCCCTCTCCCAAGGGTACTCTTCCTCCTCGAACTACTGTGTACGATGGTACCGAATGCACGCGAACATGTTTCTCGTTTCACTGAGTCCTTGGGTGAACATGAATATAATCACGTTCTTCGTTTAAGGGAATTCTCAAAATCACTTACCTAAGGGCGTATACATGGTACAATGACATCCACTAGAAACGGCATTCCCAACAGGAGTAGCATGGTCACGCTGGTTTTGTCCTAACAGTTACCTTTTTCGGACAGAATGTACCGGTGGGATAAATGAACATCAAGAATGATTTCGTCAAAAGGTTCAGGGTCCAAGCACTCGACTATCATGACCCAAACGTGACCGAGCAACAATTGGTAAACGCATGCATCGATGGTATGGTCCCCGATCTACCGCCCTGCGAAAATCTTGCGTTTCCAAACGTTCTCCGAACTCACGAGGCGCGGGCGATGCAACAACGACACCGACGTGCCGGAAAGAGCACTAGAAGCGACTCGAGGCGAAGACGCGTGAAACTTCGCGGGGTAGGCACTTTTATCGACAAACAATTTAATGCCTACTCATCTCAGAGTGAACATAAGTAAAACGAAAGAGGAAAAGAAAGCCGCAAATTACGAGCCACCACCCGAACGTGAAGCGGCTTGGCACGACGGGGAACCCTCGCAACGGAAGATCGTCACTAAAAATCCCATGCAGCACCCCGCGGAAAGGAAATACCCTTGACTTCCGTTTCCCCCATCGAGGTGATTGACCTCTGGAAGCCTCGGGTTCAAGATGATGTCCTTCGTGACTGTAGCCTACCTCGACGTCAATCGAGAGAGGTAGGGATGGCGAACCCAAATCACCGTCGTGTACCACGGAGTTGGATTCAATGCCTTTGGAAGGCCCAGCGTGCAACGAGACTAAAGCATATTTTCAAAGAAAGGATAGAAGCAGAGAACTCCAACTAGGAGACGAAAGAGTGCGTCAGCACCCACTCCCATAAGAAATATGTCCTACGGGGAATTCCGTGCAACGGCATCGTGCAATCCATGATGCAACATGTATGCGAAATTTTATCTTTCCAAGGTGCGGCGCCAAGATATTTCGCCGGCTCTCGATCGCGTTGGCCATCCCGAGAAACCCGCCTTTCTCCTCAACCCGCCGGGGACCCAAGCTCTCCAAACGGCGAAACAAAAGAAGCCAATCGCGCTAACACGTCCCATTTAAGAGGTGCCCGAATTTGACGACACGCTCATCGATACGACCTCCCACCACAAATATTATTATTCAAGACACTAAAGGCAGGGGGGATTTACAAAACAAGACGCTCGCTATTCCCCGTCCCAGTGATTAAGAACTTGGGAGGAGAAACTTTGAACGCCAGATGGCCACATCAACAACTTTCGTAGATCGAGATGGGGGGCATTTATAGCATATAGCAAGTTCCACATTGTCAAAGAACTAGATCACGGCATGATTTTGGGACGCTTATGGGTGCTTTCGAAAACAATGCGAACCGGGATGTACACTCTCTGCCCGACATCCACGCCCGAAGGGATTCCCACAAATCATCCTTTGAGTTATCGCATCAACGAGCTATTGAAGGAACCCATCGGAGAGGACCTGTTGGCGCTAGCCCATGATTTTCAAATGCAAGTAAGTCTGTGAAAGCAACCTTTTCCTCGCAACCGGTCTTTTCTTCCCCCATTACATCATGGGGACTTCGTGCGCAACAACCGGCACGTATCTTGTCAAAAAAATGTGAATGGGAGCTGGACCATTCGAACACTTTTTAAGAAGCTTGGAAGCTTCTAGCAAAACCAACGAAGTTGAGCTCAAATGGTTACACGGCTTGTCACGAACCCGTTTTCAATCGGAGATGTAGTGGTTAAAGAAAGCTCGTTTCAAGTTGGGAGGATGACGGTAAAGATGGATTTGCGAGGAAGGTGAAGACGAGCTGTACACTTGTTGCGGATACCCTTTTGGGAGGATATTGCAAGCTCATCAACACCGGCATACACCTTTAAAGGCGTGATAGTTCACTCCGCGATGGCTCAGGAATCCAATCCCAAAAATGTTGTATTTCCCAATCACTCCCCTTTTCAGTACTTCCTTTGAATCATTCACTCTTAATCTATGAAGCACGGATACTTCAAAATTGGTGACGCATCCATATGCTGTATCAGTATCAGATACTTGGGGATACCTGGGGATATGTATCAGATACTCCATTTAAAGTGTCACCTTTTTTTAATTATAAAAAGGGTAGGGGATACTCTGGGATACCTCTCGGATACTTTATAAGGGGATACTTCCTATAATCTAACATTTTTTTTTATACGAAATCTATATATTTATAAATTTATACATAAAATCTAAAATTCTAAATATTTATAGTTATTTGTAATCATGATCATATTGAATAATTATATCTAAACATAAAACTTGTTGACTATAAAGAAAAAAGACTTGGTATTTATTTTTATGGTGCTAGAAAAATTTAAGGCTTATTGGACAGTCATGTTTTTCATGTTGTTTTAGAGAGAAATCGGAGTACATGTGATTTTATCCATTCAATTAACATAAATAAGACTGAAACCCAAAATGTCAAAAATTTAATATTTGCTCACTTTAATAATCAAAATAGATTTATCGGATTTTTTATTTTATGATTTTTTAGTAGAGTGAATTATTATTATATTAAATATTTTTTTGTTAAATACACGTATCCCACCGTATCCTCGTATCCCCATTTTATAAAATTGACGAATCCCGTATCGGTGTCACCGATCCCATATCTCAGATATCGTACGGTCAGCATCATAGTTTAATATTTGTACTCCCCGATGAATACATCGTTTGTATTTTTCCCTGGAGATCTCCCCTTTTGTCAAAAATAAATAAATAAATAAATATATCTCTTCCCGAGCGAAAGAAATACATCAGAAGAACCCAGAAAACCATTATGAAGCCATCATACCACAACCCTTTTCAAAAATATATATATATGAAGCAAAAGGTTTCATCGATGAAGAAAGAAGGAAAGATATGTTTACAAAAAAAGGAGAAAGGAAAAACATCGAGGACTAATGACTAAGAAATAACAAAAAGGGAGGAACTAGCCCTCGAAGGATGGAGTGCAAGTTCCTTAGACAAGCTATCTTCAAGCACTTCCCAGAAGAATCTTCGGGCAACAAAGGTTCCATTCAACGGTTTTAGCAAATGCAACCTCAACATCCCATCCCCGGGCAGCCACGGCCGAGCTTCCTCCCAGATAACCATTCCGAGATACGCCACCATGACACCTCCTAGGATATCGTCAATGACACCCTCGGCATCAACTTCCAAGGCTGTCTCGCTTCTCATCACATGCTCCTTGAAAGTTTTCTCATTGACACTTGAAAGTTTGTTGATTCATCATCAAAAAATCGAATCATGGCGTTCTCCGCGTCGGCGTCCACCAACCTGCAAGAGAGTCCGAACATGCACTGTTCTTAGTGGGGATAGATGGAAGGAAGGTCCTTAATAATTTCATTAGCTTCATGGAACAAAGATTCAATCCCGGCCAATACCTCCTCAGAGAAGAAGATCGATCTAGCAGTTAGCAGTTCTTTTCCTGGGAAAGTTAAAGGCACGACCATCTCTCAGAAGATCCTATCATACACTTGCAGAAATGAAAATGATCAAGTTTCATCCTGTCTATACACATACAAAAGAGGATAGCGTGAACAAAGAGAGGAAAGAACGTACCGGCAAAGCAAAGAAAAGGGGAACCAACAGGAAAAACCCTTTCTCAAACAAGGGAGACAATACATTCGCGTTGGGTATGAATACGGAACCTTAAAAAGGAAAGAGAGCATTGAAGGACATAACGTTTCGGTTTTGGCATGGATACCCTGGTGGTCGCTGTGCGTGAAAGCAAGATAAGGAAACGTTCTGCTCGAGAAGAAACGCCTACTCCTCCTTATGCCTTCGGCCCCACCAATTGCGCTCGATTTCCCGATGTAGCGCAGTCCAGCCACTGCTGACGGCATCCGGCTTCCGCCCGATCCCACCGACTTGCATCTCGGCCAAAGTCACCCTATGACGGCTGCGGTTTCTACACTTCACGGGTCCCACCAGCTAGCCCACTCGGTTTCCCAGCTCACGCCAACTTCCCAACGTCGCTTAGGCTCCAGGGCCACCAAATGCCGACCTCCCGATTTGTGCAAAGCTACACAGAGGCAAGGATTCCAAATCCTATTTATAAAGGTCAGACAAGCCTCCTCAATTCTTTTTACGATTTGTTGTTGATAATCTGTCACCATCTTATGCCCACCTGTGACAAAACCCTGTTCAAGCTAGCGGGGACTTAATGTTGATGGTGGTTTTAAACAAGGGTAAATACGTAAAACCCGCTGACCTGGTGTTACCGCAACACATTAACTAGAAGCATTTAACTTCAGTGTAAATAATTAATAGGGGTATTTTTCAAAATACGAGATTAAGTTCGTCGAACCCCCTAGCAAGCCGCACTCTGCCGCACCATCAACCTAGCCAAAAAGCCGCACCACAACACCATGGCGGCGATGCCAAACCAAACAGCATCTTTGCTGCAGCCATAAGCGGCTAATGCCAAACCAAGCGCACCACTGCGCACCATGGCGACGATGCCAAACCAAGCGCATCTTACGCACCATGGCAAACCATGCCAAACCAAGCCGATCACAAGGCACCCATGGCAACCATGCCAACCAAACCGCTCTGCGCAGCACCATGGCAAGCAATGCCAAACCAAGTCAAGCGCTCTCATGCGACCATGGCAACCATGCCAAACCAAGCGACTCTGCGCACCATGGCAACCATGCCAAACCAAGCTCAGATTCTGCACTACATGCCAACCATGCCAAACCAAGCAAGATTCTGCGCACCATGGCAACCATGTCAAACCAAGTCGCACTAACGCATCATGGCATCAATGCCATATTTCCAATCGCTATGCTTTTGGCCCACACCCAAATATAGCGCCCTAGGTTTCCAAGACTTCCAACTGAGTCAACATGGCCATGCCGTGCCATGGCACATGCCAAAACGATATGCATGCCATATTTCCAAGCCACGCATGCCTTTGGCCCACGCCCAAATATAGCTGCCCTAGGTTTGCATGACTTGCAAGCTAGGTCAACATGGCCGCATCGCGTGCCATTGGCACATGCCAAACGTGTCGCAGCCATACTTCCAAGCCGCCATGCCTCTGGCCCACGCCCAAATATAGCGCCCTAGGTTTGCAATACTTGCAACCAGGTTCAGCATGGCCGCACGTGCCATTGGCACATGCCAAAACGTGTCGCGAGCCATATTTCCAAGCCGATATGCCTTTGGCTCAGCCCAAATATAGCGCCTAGGTTTGCAAAGACTTGCAACTGGAGTCAACATGCTGCACGTGCCATTGGCACATGCCAAAACTAGTCGCAGAGCCATATTTCCAAGCAGCCACTGCCTTTAGCACCTAAATATAGCAGCCCTAGGTTTGCAAGACTTGCAACTAGGTCAACATGGCCGCACGTGCCATCGCAGCATGCCAAAACGTGTCGCGAGCATATTTCCAGCCGCTATGCCTTTGGCCCACGCCCAAATATAGCGCCCTAGGTCTGCTAAGACTTGCAAGCTCAGGTCAACATGGTCAAGACGCGCCATTGGCACATGCCAAAACGTGTCGCGAGCCATATTTCCAGCTTCGCCATGCCTTTGGCTCCACGCCTAAATATAGCGCTCTCAGGTTTGCAAGACTTGCAACTAGGTAAACATGGCCGCACGTGCTAGCTGGCACATGCCAAAACGTGTCGCATGCCATATTTCCAAGCCGCTATGCCTTTGTGCCCACGCTCAAACATATAGCGCCCTAGGTTTGCAAGACTTGCAACTAGGTCAACATGGCAGCACGTGCCGTTGGCACATGCCAAAACGTGTCAAGCATGCCATATTTCCAAGCCGCTATGCCTTGTCCCACGCCCAAATATGAGCGTCTCAGGTTTGCAAGACTTGCAACTAGGTCAACATGGCCGCACGTGCCATTGGCACATGCCAAAACGCGTCGTAGGCCATATTTCCAAGCCACTATGCCTTGGGCCCACTGCAAACATGGCGCTCCTAGGTTTGCAAGACTGTAACTATGTCACACTTGGCTGCACGTGCCATTGGCACATGCCAAACTCACACGTGGTAGCCTAACTTGGGGAACCGTGCAAACTACCACCAAGGCATTCGCACATGCCATTGGCACACGCAAACTCACACGCAATTGGTAGCCTAACTTGCAAAACTGCAACTACCACCAAGGCATTCGCACATGCCATTGGCACACGCCAAACTCACACTGTTGGTAGCCTAACTTGCAAACCGTGCAAACCACCACCAAGGCATTCCGCACATGCCATTGGCACACGCCAAACTCACACGCGAGTAGCCTAACTTGCAAACCGTGCAAGCTACCACCAAGGCATTAGCACATGCCATTGGCACATGCCACACGCGCCACTAGTAGCGCCACTTGCACTCAGATGCAACAACACTCGATACATCAACACAAAAACGGGGATGCTTCTTGGGTTTTGGTTTGACGGTCCTGACATGCGGCTGACACTACGCTCACATTAAAGAAAGCGTGAAAAGGAATAAAGCGGTCAAATAAAAGAGGAAATAAAGGTGAAAAACGTTTTCACCCATTAAAACCATGCGGTTACCACCTCCTCCCATTATTTCACCCATTACTCTCTTCCTTCACGAGGCGGTGCGTTTAAACTCGACTTGTATAAATAGGTCTTACTATTTCCACCCGGACAACAAGTCTCGGTCGGAGAAATATACTACACTTACTCTCAAAGGCAACTTTGCAAGCTCTCCCAAAGCTTCCATCTCTTGCAAGCTAACGGCTTCCACTTTACCGATGTCGAGACACTACTCTCTCGAATTATTCCAGCCTCAACACCTTCTTTGCTTCCCTCCCCAAATCAACCTTCTTCTCCTCCACTTTGGACCGAAGCAAGTCCGAACGCCATTTCTTGGTTTAGGCCGGACATGCATTGATCTCTCGAATCCATAAAGTGCTCACGTGCAGCACATTTGTTTAGGGTTGAAACCGTTCTCACTCACTCACTGGGAATCAAATAGAAACGATTTTTACCCATAAACAGTAGCGAAAGAGGACTGGAAAAGGGAGATACAAGGAAGGCAAGCGAAGTGAAAGATTAATGGTTGATGTTGTGAAAAGAAAGAGAAATAAAACAAGAACTTTCGTCAAAGGCGATAACCTACGCACAAGAAAATGAATACAACAAGTGCGTCAACAAGAATGAATTCCAGAAAGGAGAGATGGTGTTAAGACAAGAACCGTCATTCCAGAAAAATGGAAAAGGAAAATCGAAGGACGCATGGGATGGACCATATATCATTAAGAAAGCTATTGGAAATGGAATGTATGAGTTGATGGAAAATAATGAAGAAGCTCCATTTGGCCAAATTTGGAACCACGTATATTTGAAGAAGTATGGTCCGTGCGGCAATCGTAACAAAACAGAAGAAATAGTTTGCATGCGAACAAGTATATTCGAAAATATACGCGAACTTAATGAAGCAAACAAGTAATTTCATATATAGAGTTTTTTTAAGAGAGGTAGTTATTATGTAAGCGAATAAATGAAGAAGGAGGACATAAGAGTTGTACTAATCAAGCATATGAATGAAAATGAAAAATTCTTCTTCTTTATATATATCTAAAAATTTCATATAAGAAAAAGGCAAAAATAAGACCTTATAATAAGACCTTAATAGAAGGCATCAGAAGTAAAACCTCTAATTAGGGAGGCTAGGCATACAATTCTAGCGTGCACCCTAGTTCGCATAACAGCAAGAGGAAAAAATAAGACCTAACACGCATCATAATTGGGGAAAACCTAATTAGCATGACCGAGAAGAGTACACCCACTGAGACTGAGTCATGGAGATTTGGGGGTGAAATAAAATCTCATCTAGCAGAGCGCCTTAGTGAAAGACTGGGTAAGAAGTTATCTCCCTAAGAATTTAAAACTCCGATCGGGCGCCGAGGCTGTTGGGTTAAGTCAAGAATGCAGTGCTGGCCGGAGCGTTACTCTGATGCTCTTGGCAAGACCTCGACTATGATGCACTGGATCCTCAAGAAACCCCACTTAGGGTGCGGTCGAATTATAAGTTGTATCGAGCGGAAGAATAGAGTCCGAACACAATCGACTAATGCATTAATGGATGGGAAGAGCACCTAACCCGGTAGGGGCAAGCTTCCTTGAAGGGTCGGTTAGGGGGAATATAAGACGAGGCACCCTCCGTTAGAGATGAATTGTGTCAAAGACGTTAATATCACGAGGCTTTTACTCACGGGAGTAATAAGACTCGTCATATTAACGCATCAATACATCCTGCAGAGGCAAAAATACAAGAAATGATAAGACATGATTAATGAGTCATTACTTGAAAGGGTAATGACCGCCTGCGATTTTGCCGCCTACCAATATCCTAAGACAAAGATAAGGGCGAGGATGATAAGACCTCTAACTAGGGGGCTCAAAAAAAAACCTTTTTAATATAAAACCCTAAGATTACTTCAAAAATATACCGATTTCTATTTTGTAGGGGAAAACTTCAGTAACACGCAAAGAAGCAATGAAAGACGAGAAAAAAATACTTAAAAGATTAAATAATGCAACATATAACCGCACGATGAGGAAAAAGTAATATCTCAAATAAGGAGAATAATAGAGGCAAGTATGGGAATAACATAAGAGAGGTATTATCCTACTTGTTAGAGACAATCTTATACAAAAGTAGTAGAAATATAAGTGTGCTTCAAAAATCCATAGCCAAAAATCCATAATCAGGCGCAAAAAAGACTGGAGGAAAAGAAAAGCTAAGCATTATTTGAAGGCGTGTCTTAATTTGGTGCAGATACTCCAACATCAACCTCACTGGGGATTAACATCGAGAGCTTGGATCTGGGAAGACCTGCCACATCCATCATTTTCAAAGTTGATCCTCTTGAAGGAGAGCTTCTCCACCTTCATAAATCTTCGCTCTCGTTATAGTAGTCATTGTCGAGGCTGAGGGAAATTCATTAGCATCATATCAAGAGGTTCCACATCCACCGAGGAAAAGAAAACTTCGGGCTCAAAACCTGAGCCTTAACGTGAGCTTCTCGTGCGGCACTCTTCTCAGTGTTCTCTATGGCAACTCCTATCAAACTTTCAAGATACAAACACCTCCTACTCGCTCTATCTCGAGAAGAGAAAGTCAGCCAAAAAGTTTCACTTCTTTATGAACCTTAGCTAGATCATACCTCAACTTGGAGATGGTATATTGGTATGACTTCTCAGATGCTGCGAAAAAGACATCAAATTATCATCAGGCGACAATTTCACAGCTACGAGATACAAACAATTAAAAAAGCGCCAAATGGCCGAGGCGAACGGCTACATGTGACTACCTTTCCTATAAATGAGGTATTGAGATAAAGAGAGACCACTACTTTTCATATCTTCCATAACCTTATCAAAATCATCACCAATTAAACCTTGCAGGCGAGATCATATTTTTTTTCATCTTGAGAAAGAGAAGCATTTTCCCTAACCACGATGGCATGAGACCCCTTTAAGCCGTGATATTGTTCTCGAAGTTTATTCATTCTCACGGTCAAATTTATCTTCCTTTGGATGATCTTTTCATTCTCCAAGGTTAATTTCTTCATAGACTCATCATGCTGACTTCTCAATATGCGAAGAGATTCCTCTTGATCATTACAAGTCTTCTGGAGAATAAGATATTGTCACGTAAACATCGACTCTATCTTTAAAAAATATTGCTTCTCTGCGGTCAGGACCCGATTTTCATCTGATAGAGTTTGATGTCTTAAATCAACGCTACGCAACAATCTAGAAGATGGGATACTTGCACTACAAGAAAGTGGGTCTGTTGCTACACCACGTTGCCACACATCGACAAAGACTGAGGCAATAGGTAGGTTTTAACCTCACAACACAACTTGTGTGGCATTAAGTGAGATATTTTACTACACCTATAGATAGTGGTGGCAAAGAGTACCTTTTGCCTCATATAACTTTCAAGTGTTGCAATAAATCTATTTTATGCCACATGGGTGTGCCAATAGGTACAAATAAATTAATTAATAAAATTTCTACTCCTTTTTGCTACACCGATCGCTATAGCTCTTTATAAAATTAAAAAATCACTATAAAGAGTTTTTTTTTTAAATAAAAATCAAAAAATCAATATTTATAAAATTAACCCAAAAAATATCAATATAAAGGGTTATTTTTTTTTTAAATCGAGAAAATCAATATAAAGAGGTTCTAAAATTACCTAATAAAAAAAATCGTGTTACTTCATGTGATATCACATATGCCCATAGGAACAAAACCACATTACTTAGTAGATCAATTAGTTTTCAATTTTCCGTTTTACAAGTGGATTTATTTGGTTTTTCCTAGATCAAATGAATTAGTAGATCAAAATCCTCAAGGAGTTGTGTCTAACATTGATTAAACGTGTTTGCTAACTATGGCTCGAATGCGCTCAATTTCAATTGGATAATTTTACGTCGAGATTAGCTAGCTTTTGGTCGATGAAAACCGAAAGTCAAGTCGCCATTCGAGAATAAAATTTTATAATAAATCGGTGATTTGCTATTTACGGTCCAAATTATTATATGCCAAGACGTCGTATAAAACCTTTATACCGTTCAACATAAAATGTGTTTCTTGCTTAAAAAAAAAAAGAAAAAAAAATTCTTGATTCAATAAAATTAAATTATTATTACTTAAATATTATTACATGAAACTAGTTGGAAGCCTAACAAGCTAAGCTCCAAACGACATACTACTACATTAATTGAACAAAGTGTCGTGGCTAACCTACCAAGTGAGCCTCATGGGTAACCTAGCATGATGCTTCGAAACGCTGGGAGGGGGCTGAGATTGTGTCACACAAGGGGGCAAACTAACACTACCTTCCATGTTAATTCTCTGCAATATTACGCCATTGGGGACTCGAACTCAGGACCTCCCGAGCGCATTAAACTTTGGGAAACT
>JAJJWW010015967.1:0-28137 GCA_023531295.1 Papaver armeniacum | reverse complement strand
GCAAACTCGTGTACAAAGAATTGGAATTTCGCATCGTTACTTCCTCCTATAGTCAATGATTGTATGCCAACCAAGGAGATTCTTTAGTGCCTTCCAAGGTTACGTAGATAGCTAGGGTGCAGGTAAAGGTTTTGTGGGTACACCTCACGGTAAACCCTCCGGAGACAACACTCCGCCACTAGGGCCACCTAGGGGTTCAAATGATTTTTATTTTCTAGAATAAATTTGCTCGAGGACTAGCAAATAATAAGTTTGGGGGTATTTGATAGATACATTTTTGTGTCTATTTTGTTCTCAATGCTCTGTATTGTTAGTGTTCGATATTGTAGTGATTATGTTTTTTTGTGTGTTTGTAGGTATTTTTGGGCAATAAACAATTTTGGAAAATTAGGCTCAAAAAGTTGTTGAAGGTACCCCCGGAGGACACATGTTATTCGGACTTTCAGTTTTGGATAAGGGGCACCCAATTACTAAGGGGCACACTAGCTGCTATTTGCACCCCAAGACATCCACTTACTATTCACACCCCAGTGCTATCGGCACCTCAGACTTCGCTAAGGGCCACCCTTCTTCATCATTTGAATTTTTGAATTTCAAGTTTTGCGGGAACTTTGGTTTGCAGCTGTGCAGTTACTGGATTGGATTTGGCCGAGTATTTAATGGATATTTTCACGGGATTCGACTGGTATTTACACATGGAGATAAAACAGGGTTAGTCAGATGTTTTGAAGCGATAAAAAGGGGAGAGATTCGTGGTTACCAAGAAAACAGAGACCGAGTATTCTTTGGGTTACTTCTGCTTATATATGGAGATTTTCAAGGGTCATTATGTCGAGATATTATCTCTACCTAATTAGAAGAGAAGATTACGTGTTCTGGTGATTAAAAAAAGAAGTAAATCTCATTAAATTCGGTTGTTGCAGTAAAACATGGTAAAAAAATATTGAAGTGTGATAGCCGCATGTCTTACTTGTTCTTGAACAGATATCAGCTTGTTGGGAGATGTTGAAGTGTGTACAACTAAAACATACACATGAAGGAGGTAAATAAGGAAGTAATTACGTAAAAATGGATGAAAATATCCCGAGAATATTTTGTATTCGCTGCCGAGTAATGGAGAGATATTTTGGTTTCATGAGAAGTTATTCTGGGTCCGAAGGGGTATAATTAGTTTCTGGAGTCGAAGATAGTGGGGGGAGAGTGAGGGGTAGGCTGAGGACGAAGAATCAGGCTACAGGAGGAGTTACAGCAGCAATAGGAAGAAGTAGTTGCAGACGACACATAAAGAGTGTCGTTCTGAAGAACACGAAGAACAGACACAATATAGCCGTCGTTTATGAACAGTGATAATGGCAGAAAATTTGTGACGGCTTTATTTTGAGTTGTAACGTATATCTTCGTTAGCAACAATTATTTAGGTTTTATTTGTAACAGTGTGTTCTGTGACGCCCATACAGCGTTCCGAATCTCTGTATTATCTTATTTCCTCAATAAAAACATCATTTGAGCAATGAATTATCTTTTTGAGTGTGTTTCCACCATGTGGAGCTGAACCTTTCTCTGGGACGACGGAGGAAACCAAAATTCATCATGTGGTAAATTCATTTAATTCTTTATATGACTATTTGCATTGAATTAAAATTAGACAAAGATTTTTCTTAATTAATTGTCATTTCATTTGATGGTTTATGCTTAGGATTAATTCTTTTGATATGCCATGCTTAAGATTTACAATTAATATTTTAAGAGTCTACATTAGGCAAAGAATTAGAGTCAAAATTCTTATTGAATGAGCTATAATGGTTTAGAATAAATATGTGAATTGCATGAATTTGAATATTTGGTGGAATCCTAGTCCTAGAACCTCTCGAAACATTTTTATTATTTTGTATATATTTGCTAGTTTTATAATTTAAGTCTAAGAAATCGAACCTTCACAAGTCTCAACGAACCTTTCACTACAACATCATTGAAAATAATCATCAGGACATCATCTAGGCTGTCAATGGTTTTTCCCTTTTCTGAATAGTTTTCAACATGCTTGAAAAATCTTTTCAACACTTTTCGAAATTCAGAACTTGGGCAGACTAGTGAATCTAATATCTTTTTACAGTTGGAAACATAAGATTTTTCACTAGATATTGGACTCGGATCCAAAACATGTTTCTTGAGTTTCAGATTCATTCTTTTCTGATCAGAACCTGATTCGCAATCAAGTTATTAGTCATAGACTTTTTCTTTGATTTTAGAAAAGACTTACGAGACCAATTTCCATTGACCTTCTCTGGGATCTTATTCTCATTATCTTGACATACGTTAACTGAGTTCTTCATAAGTTTAGCTTTGCTTTTCTTATTTTTACTCATATCTTATAGGTTGGATCGCACCAAACACAGATTGTTAGATCTTTTCGTGTTTGCCTGCTCTGATACCAATTGAAAAGACGAGGGTACCCAAACATACCTCAATCTAAAACTTTTCCACCTATAAGTCCTTTCTCCGAAAGTGATTGTCTATGGACTGAGTCGAGACAATACAACTAATCGGTTCATACTTCGTGTGATCGTCTATGGATACGAGATCGAGACAATACGACAACAAGATAACTTGTGTGATTGACTATGGATACAAGATCGAGACAATACAACAACGAAGTATGTTTACTTGATAAAAGGTTCAGAGTTAACCAAACACAATAGGATTGCTATCAAGTAAATATGAATTAACGTTTGTGTATTTTACTTCTAATTATAATAAAAAAATTATAATTGCGGAAATAGAAAAGTAAAAGACACAGCAAGATTTTGTTAACGAGGAAACTGCAAATGCAGAAAAACCCCGGGACCTTGTCCGGAATTGAATAATCTCAGGATTAAGCCGCTATACAAAATATAAACCAACTTTGTATAGTTTAGACCAAGCAACTAAACCTATAGTTCACCTAGTTCCGTATGTATCCCTGCGCCTCCAACTTGCAGTAAGTCATGCACTTGGAACAATTACTTTGGTTCGTCTTCCAAACAGTAAAGGAACAACAAATGTTCGGTAACAACTCTTTTCAAACAACGTGATATGAGTTCGACAAAAGGCTCTTCCGTTTATCCCAAAAAACTCCTTTGTCAGGTCCTTAGATCTATCTTATCAACAACTACAAAAGTAATTGTTAAGATTTTGCAATCAATACTTTTAATCACAAAGAAACGTATTGATGGAGATCTACTCAACTAATCAATCAAATCTATCACAAAGATAAACCGATTATAGTTGGATCCTCCAGCCGAAACACGTATTGTGCACACCAAAGATTATGAACTCAAATAAGAAATCTTCTTCGTCTTCAAATCTTCTTAGATCTTCAATAAACACCTGCACACAATCAACTTGAATCTCTTGTAATCAATCACACACAAAACGGAGTCTGTTAACAATGGATTATCACAAGACATCTTTAGATCTACAAACAGTCTAAAGATCCCCGTCAAAACTTCGATCTGGTTTGAGTGAATCTTATATCAGAAGAGAAGATTCTCAAGCATAAACAAACTAGGTGCAATCAAAGTTCAACAACCGTTAGTCAATCAAATCAATCGAAAACTAATAATAAACTGCAATTATCTAGTTTCCCACCAACGGTACTAATAGAGCTTCTCAATCCCAAAGAAGTCTTTAAACCGAGCGGCCGTAAGAGATTTCGCCTAATTAGGTTACTTTCCTCTCCGAATAGGCGGCTCCACCAGTAACAACACAAATAGGTAGTTTTGCCGGCTCTGAGGTTTAGTTTGCTTGAAATGCAAACTTCAATATATATAGACCAAGGAAGTTTGGACACCAAGGAATTTCCAAAACCGAAAATATTCTCAAGATATGCAATATATTCCCAAATTCGGTTTCCATAATTCATGGACATGCTTTGTCCAAATATTGACCGAAATCTCAGTAGAAAATCTCCAATTAGTAAATGCACATTACCAATTTTTATTTTCTAAAGATATGCATTTTAATTGTTGGAAATTAAAAGCATATAAAACTAAAAACCTTAATTAAAAGATTCTCAATTAATTGCAATCCAGGATTCTCCTTTAGCTATTAAGGAATATCTTTGAACAATAAAATATAAGTGTTACTGCACATGTTCAAAGTATGTCGACATCTTTACTTTTTAAATCCTTTTTCATACTTACAATCTTGGAACCGATTTGCCACACTTCCAAACAAGTTTAGAATTGGTTCATCTGACTTCCAAGAACTATGTGATTGATTATCCTATCAAATCACCAAACATGGGTTTCATGGTTCTACCAAAACAAGTTTCGGTTCTACCTCCATGTGGGTACAAGAATTAGTCACACTAGTTACCAAAAGTTGGTTGACTAGGTACTAGGATCGGTTCCAACATATATATGGTATCTAACTTGTATTTGGTGCACATGTCCATAGGATCGGTTCCCAATAACTAAAAACGTGTTGCACATGTTCATAGGATCGGTTCCCAATAACTAGAAACTTGCTGCACCTCTTACAAGGATTGATTCCCCTTTTGTGATTGGTTCCACCTCTTACTAGGATTGTTTCCCCAATGACTAGAGTTGGTCATACCAATTACAACAAATCGATCATACCATCTCAGGATATTACTTAAGATCGGTTTCACTAATAAAAGTCATACCAATACAAAAGTCAAGCCTTGTGAATAGTTTTACCAAGATACATAAACAAGTTATGAGCGGTTATACTAAACACACATATTGGTAGTTCAAAAGATATGCAATGAATAACAATACCAATAAGCCTAGTGATTTCCCTTTCGATTCACAAAACAAGTTATGAATGTACTTCCTTTAAACGAATGTAAAACATTGTTTCCTAGGATGAAATCTTCATCTCATACCCGTACATAATCACAATAGCATTCAAACGATTATGTCGATGTCTTATATACGAAGTTCAAAAGATAAGCATTTATACTTCGTATTGTATTCCTCAATACTACGTCTAACTAGAGTATAATCATTCATAGCTTTGCAGTTGTGTTTTCAATATGCACGACTTGAAAGATACGTTAGGGAATGAAACAGTTCAAGTCAAATATTACTAACCTCGAGTGGAAGGATGATGTCGTCGTTGTAGCTCCTTACTTCTTCACATTCTTCAAGTCTTCACGTAATACTTGTAATGTCTCATATCCTAATACTTTCAAGCTAACCTATACGAAGTTGACTCTAGTACATAATCAAGCAACTCTTTAAATGAGTTTTGGTTCACTAAAATATGACAACCAAACTTGACATACCAACGCTTGGTGGGTTCAACCGAGCTATGCTCTAACAGAATCATTTAGGTCAAAACTCTATCAACGAGCGATGCCTTCCATGTATCACGATAATATCATTTTCATAAATAGGTTCATCATAATGGATTTATAAATAAGTACCAATTACTTATTTTGGCCTAACTGTTGTCTCCAAATGAGACATTTTCAATTTTCCAAGACCTTATGTATACAACTTGAATGGAAAATATAGCAATTTTATTCCTAAATGCTGCAAGTCACATAATTCATAAAGTGTCTAAACGCACAATACATAATACACACCAGAGGTTGATCAGACCCATATGCTTAACATGCCCCGTGTATAAATGAGGATGTAATCCTTTTGTCAATGGATCAATAAGCATAAATTTAGTGTTAATGTGCTCTTTAGTCACGTGATTTCACTGGACACTTTTTCTACAAAAACGCACGATATGCTTATTCTAACTCCCACTTTACTTGATGTTAGAGTAGAAAACTACAGCTCAGTTATCACAGTACAAAACTAATGGCTTAGATATATAGATTGTGAGGTTTCTTCGTAACATACTACAAACTCTGCCTTCATATTTGACATTAAACTCAACACTTGTTTGGCACTATAAACAACTTATGAAAACATAACTTTATCATCCTCAACTCCGATGTCATAGTCGCACTCTTGAAAATACACTTTATAACCCAAACGAATTGCAGATTTCCTTGATCTTGAGGATCTTCTTAATAGAATCACAACATCATTAAGGGACGGTTCTTGAATGCCACTCCTTCTTGTATGACATTTCTTGGAATGTCATACGAAGCGGTAATTTTAAATCAATGACAATTCTTTGAAGACTCCCACTGATGTTGCCATCTTCTATAAATTTTGTATTTCTAGCCTCAACTATTTTCTCATATTATGGTTAGGACAATAAAATTTAAAACCCTTTGGATCTATCTGTAAAGCCAATGAAAACTCCACTGACTGTTTTTGGATCCAATTTTCTTTCTTGTGGATTATAGACCCTAACCTCAATCTGACAACCCTTGGAAGTGCTTTATTTGGAACTAGGTTTCCCATTCCATAACTCAAAAAAGAGTCCTTGGAAGTGCTTTATTTGGAACTAGTTGACAACTTGTATAGACAACATGTATATAGAGTTTATATCTCAACCTCTACTCAATAAGTATGTGTATAGACATAGGGACCATGAACCTGATTGTTAAGCAAAGATTAAACTTGTTATCTATCTTTCAAGATACGAATTCTACAAGAAACAAGTCTCGTAATCGATTACGATTAAGCGGACATATCTACTTATATTGTGTTAGAGCATAGCTCGGTTAAACCCACCAAGTGTTGGTATGTCAAGTTTGGTTGTCACATTTTAGTACCAAACTCATCTAGAGTCGCTTGATTAAATACTAGAGTCAACTTCGTTTAGTTTAGATTAGAAAGTCTAGGAATGTTGAGACGTACAAGTATTACTCCGAAGACGTGAAGAATGTGAAGAAGTAACGACTACAACGACGACATCATCCTTCCTCTTGAGGTTAGTAATATTGACTTGATCTTGTTTCCATTCCTAATGTATCTTTCAAGTCGGATTATATTAAAAACATAACATGCGAAGATGTGTATAAATAATAATCTAGTGGTTAGACTTGGTCATGACATTATGATCAAAGTGTCAATGAATTTATTGAATTACGAAGTATAACGCCTATCTTTTGAACTTCGTAAATACGACATCGACATAATCTATTGTATATAGTTGTTTGATTATGTGTGCATTATATAGGAATGCTTTCACCCTAGGAAATAATGTTTTATAACATTTTTTTAAAGGAAGTACACCAATCACAAGCTATATTGGAATGCAAGTTGTAACCGGTCACAAGTTACTTTGGGATCCAAGGTATAACCGGTTACAAGATGAATTGGGAAGTTAGTTGTAATCGATCACAAGCTACCTTTGGGAAGAAAGGTGTAACCGATCACAAGCTAACTCAGGAAGTAAGGTGTAACTGATCACAAGCTACCTATGAGAAGCAAGGTGTAACCGGTCACAACCTAGTTTGGGAAACATGGTATAACCGATCACCACTTACATTGTGAGGTTGGTACAACCGATCCCAAGGAGAAAAACTGAGTTTCCAATATTCACATATCTCTGTATGTTTTATGCGAAGCTTGGAATTAGGGTTTGCTGAGAAACTTCTAGATATCAACATTATTTGAACATGTACACAACTCTTATCATTTATTGTTCAAAGATATTCCTTGATACTCAAGGTCATCCCATGTACGAAAAAGTGAAAATCATTTAATTATGATTTTCATCATATATGTTTTAATTACCAGCAATTAAAGCATATCCTCCGGAAAATATTATTGGGCCGACCGAGCGAAGCGATAGAGGACCTTATATGGCCATTTTTTTGTAAAATCTAAGTGATCAATTGACACAAAAAGAAGGACCTTCTCTTTCCTTTCTTTTCTCTTTCATTTAGATAACAGAAACCTTCAAACCCTAATCGCCTCCTGCTTAGTTTTGCTCCATGGGGGCGAATCTGAGCAGATCATCACAAACAATTAACTCATCAATAGTTCTACCACCCCTCTCTACCATTTTTCTGCTTTTTTTTTTAGCTTTTATTTGCTAGATTTAGGGTTTTTCTTCCACTGGTTTTTCTATCATCCTTGACCCTAATTCCTTTGCTGATTTCCTTGTTTGGGGTTCGATCTATCTCTTGACGTTTCGAATCTATGATTTCAGCAATCTTTTTAGGGTTTTCAATTTATTTTAGGTTTGGGTCTTTTCAATTAAGTTTTCTCATTTTTCTGTCATCTTATCTTTGGGGTTTGTTATTAGGGGATTTTGTTTCAAAATCTTGTTGTCTTCATCAAATCATGAAGTTGGTTAGCTCAACCGGAGAGGTTGTTTCAAAATCTTGTTGTCTTCATCAAATCATGAAGTTACTTCAACAGCAGCAGCAATGAAAGCTAAAACATCATCAACAACAACAGCAACAATAACATCAACAGCAGCAACACCAGTCACTGAGACTCAAAAGCCACTTCATACACTTCTTCAGACCGATTTAGACCACAGCTTACCGGTTCAGATCGCCAAAGACCAATTTCGATTGAGTTTGTTACTTTCTACTACATTTTAGTTTTAGTTTGTTACTTTATTATGGAAAATCTTGAGAAATGGATGGGTCATTTACTGATCCTAACTTCCTTGCCTTGTACAGTGTTGTTAAATTGTTTAATGTTGTCTTCTACAACCCAAACATAGACATTTAACCTAGTTATGAAAACCCTTGAGAAATGGATGCGTTACTTGTTGACCCTAACATCTCTGCATTGTGCAGTAATGTTAAATTGATTGGTTTTGTTTATACCAATCCAAATTTTTCCATTTAACCCAGTTCAGTCTATCTGCATTTGGCATTTGATGGTTTTGATGGTTGTAATGGTGGAATTCTCTAACCTGTGGAGAATCTTGAGTACTGATGTTGGTGGCTTAATCTTTGAATATGTTGCCTTTGAAAACCTTGTAATGGTTGTAATCTCTAAAGTCAGTCATGTAACAATCCTAATTCTGTTTTAATGTATGAGGTTCGCCTCTTTTACGAAAAAAAAAAATTGACACAAAAAGATTGGTAATGGACCGGGCTGAAAAACCAAAAATGACCCTCTAAATCAAATTTTCCTTTCTTCCTTTTAGACATTTTCGTAAATATATCGAAGAGTAAGGGTAATATGTATTAAGACATTTTCGTAAATAAACAGAAGAGGAATGGCAATATGTATTAGACATTTTCGTAAATAAACCAAAGAGGAAGAGCAAATATATATAAGTGTCAAATTGTATTATAATTCCTTATATATACTATTTTTTAAGGGTATAATTGACAACCAAACTATAATATAACATATCTAAAAATCCGTGCCTTGGAATTTTACAAATTTTATCTCGTTGGAAAGGTTATAAAAAAATCTACGCAATGAGTACAAATAACAATATCAAATTTATAATTTTTACGAAAAATTTGGAAGTATATATATCATTTTAGGTACAATTTTAGAAATTAGATGTATATCCATTATGCAAACCACCACAAAGGATACATAATACTTTATGTAACCATATTTTGGTTTATGCATCAACTAATTTTCCGTTGCAACTAATAAAACGATGTACTCCCTCCGTTTTAAGAAAAGTGATACTTTCACTTTAGGCATAATTCTCAAAAATTGAATGCATAGCGATTATGCAAACCACCAGAAAGGATGCATAACACATCATGTAACCATATTTGGGTTTATAGATCGACTATTCGTTTCTATAAAAGTGATACTCACATTCCGTTTCATGAAAAGTGATACTTTCGCCCCGTTTTAGAAAAAGTGATAGAAACGAAGCAAAAGTATCACTTTTTCTGAAACAGAGCGAAAGTATCAATTTCTTTTTGAAACAAGGCGAAAGTATCACTTTTTCTGAAACGGGGAAAAAGTATTCGCAGACAAACCCCATCTTCGGATTCTTCTTCGGCCGGCCCTCCCACCGTGGCAACGGTTGTACTAGTTAGTTAATGTGCTAGACTAATAATATAAGTTTTCTATGAGAGTTTTCTGAAAATATGGTTTGGCATTTGAGTGGAAATAGGAAAATGGAAATTAGGTACTTTAATGATAATATCTTGAGAATATTTTCGGTTTTGGAATTTCCTTGTTGTCCAAATAACCTTGGTGTATAAATACTTGAGTTTGCATTTCTTGCAAGCTATCCTAAGAGCCAGGCAAACTTCATTCTTGTTGTTTTTGATGGAGCCGTCTATATGGAGAGGAAAGTATCCTAATTGGGCCGACAGAGCGAAGCAAGGGAGGACCTTATATGGCCACTTTTTTGTAAAATCTAAGTGATCAATTAACATAAAAAGATTGAAAATGGTTAGGGCTGAAAAACCAATAACTCCCCTCTAAATTAAGAAGGATTCAGGTTCAGGGTCGAACCCCGCTAAACCCTTTTTTGCGATTTCATTTCTTTTTTTCACATTTCTTTTTTTTGAACCATTTTTTGGGACCATGGTTTTTTTGAGGGGACCATGGTCTTATTAGGCCACCTTCCCTATAGTTATAAGGGGTGTCCTAAAGTGTGGAAATGACTAACCTACCCTTAACCTAATTTAATTTAAAACTAACCTAATAACCACCTATATATATATATAACCACCACCTCCTCCCACCACTGCCGCCCACCACTACCACCTCCGACTACCACCACCACCAACCACCACCACCTCTATATATATAACTTAATTTAAATCATTAACATATTTACTCTTTTACCTAATTAAAATTATAACTAATCTACAACTTCTTCTTCCTCTATTCTACAATTTTTATTCTTCTCTTCTTCATCAATTTATGATCATCTAACCCTGATCATATACAAATCTAATCAAAATCATCAAATTTTTAGCTTTGGTCGATTCATTGAATTTTCATCGTCGATTAATCAATCTTTTATAAACAAACCTATCCATAAGTATTTTCCCACAAACCCATTACTTCTAATTCGTTTTTGATTGAAATTTTGAGCAGTAGTCATCAAAATATGGTTTAAATGGAAGTTACAGTGGCATGTTCGGTTAGGAATAGTTTAAATAAAAAACTAGTTTGCTAACCGAACATTCTGAAACCAAGAACACGAAGAACACTTCGGTTATCACGAATTAATTTTTTCTTAACCGAACTCAGAGTTCGGTTGGTTCGCAAAGAAGGCTAAAACTATTTTCTAACCGAACTTTACCAATATTACAAAAAAACAAAAACAATCAAATGTAACCGAACTGTGCTATTTTTCCCACTATGTTGATTTTTGATTTAACCGAACTTTTCCCACTATGTTCGGTTGGTTCGCAAAGAAGGCTAAAACTATTTTCTAACCGAAATTTACCAATATTACAAAAAAAAAAAAAATTCAATGTAACCGAATTGTGTTATTTTGCCCACTATGTTGAGTTTTAATTTAACCGAACTTGTCCCACTATGTTCGGTTTGTTCGCAAAAAAACCTTGACAAACCGAACTCTTAACTAATTGTGTGTAGTTCGGTTAGATATTGGTTGGTATGAAGTTTGCGAAACAACCGAACTTTGTACACTAATGTGCAATCTTATTTTACATAAGTTCGGTTAGCTATTGGTTGCAAACTAACCGAACTTATAGACCTTAAAGTTCGGTTACATTTCGGCCAAACCGAACATAACACTGTAATCCTATTTACAAAGTTCGGTAACATGTCCGTTAACCGAACTTCAAAAAACCTCCATTATTGGAGAGTTCGGTAACCTGCGTGTTTAGAAAAAGTAACCGAACTACACTTTCAGATGAGTTCGGTTACATGTTCTTCACACAAGGTAACCGAACAAGCCCAAATCTACTTAACAAATTCACATTTTTTTGAAAATTTGGACCAATTCAACCAACATTATCTAAGTTTAGAGCATACCTGGGTACCCAAATAGTCTTCCTCCGGTTGTGGTTAGTAAAATCCATCGTTTTCATCTTGAGATTGGATTTGGGGAAGAATACATTCACCATCTAAGAAATAATTCATCACTTGAATAGACTAGCTTAGTGAACTCATTTTTTTTTTTATTTTCCATGTTTTTCTTCTTCATCTTCTCTAACTTTTCTCTCTCAATAATTCTACTTCTTTTTTAAAAATCTGATTTTTTTAATCTCAAATCTTTATTTAAAATCATTTCACTAATCACACTAACTAATATTAACACTAACTAATCATTAACCAAAAATAATCAGAGGGTGATTTAGGTATTATCATAAATATCTAGATAAGGGGTGACCTAGATTTACTTCTAATATCTTACCCAAAATAAAAGAATGGTCCCCCCCAAAAAAAGGCTGGTCCCCAAAAAATGGTTCTTTTTTTCTTTCTCTTCTGATGAACGCAATAATTCCCGCTGAAAAACCCAACTTCTCATCCTCTTCGTTCACTCCTCCACCTCCTTCAATCTCTTCATCAACAGATTCAATCACCACCAGTACTCTTCATCAGCAGATTCAATCACCACCACCACCACTCTTCGTCAAATTAACCACCGGTGATGGAGAGTGGTGGTTATGATATGGGTTAATTGAAGATCTGGTGAATGTTAACTGAAGTTGAGATGGGTTAGGGTTCGATCTGTGATTGAGAGAGGAGATGATGAAAGAAAAGAATATTGAAGATGGAATTGACCATGGAAGAATGGGTTATCGCTGCAAATGGATTTGATAGTTGATTTATGAAGGTTTGAAGCGGGTATTGCAGCGACAGGGGATAAGAGGAATGGAGCACTGGTGATGGCTAAAGGGGATCTGATGGGTGATTATCGATTAATGCTGCAGAGAGAACAATTATAGGGGCACGGTGGTTGTACTGAGATTCTTTGGAATTTTTTTGGTGTTATTAGGGATTTGTTGTTTAATTTTTGTTTTGATTGGTAATTGGGTTACACATTTAGTGAGAGTTCTTGCTTTTGGTGCATTTTGTTTTCTATTAGGATCAAGTAAGTGAAAATTGGATTATGTTTTATGTTAGATTTTGAGTATTCATGAAGGGAAGAGATGTTGATGGAATTGTGTAGGACCTCAGGACATTCTGTATATATACTGTTTTTTTCAATTTCACTTTTGTTCCGAATGAGATGGAAATACTATCGGTTCAATAAATGGCATTATTACCTCCTAGTAAGCACTGAATTTTCTCAAATTTTGATTTGTGCTTGTTGTGGCATTAGCGGTAGGGGTTTAGCTTTTAGTTTTTGTATTGAAGAGACAAAACAGCAGTTATAGAGTCCTTTTTTGTTAAATTTCTTGTGAGTGGGCCTTTAGATGAGCAGGTTGTTTCATGTTTCAATTTATTTAGTTTGCGGGAGTAGAAGAAGAAGAGGCTTTAGTTTGGAAACTTAATAAACATCTTTTTTTTCGTTAGAGAGAAGTGTTCGATTTGCAAAGTTAACAAATGGTGTCTGTGTTCGGCTTCTGTACGGTTATTCTTGATATTATGGAAAATAATGAAGCAAGCTTTATAACCGGAAAAGTTAGTTATATATAGATTACTTTAGTGTGGTAAGCATAGAGTCTCATACTCTTATTGTTGTGTTGATTTTTGCAGGATTTCTGCTACTACGCCAATACCATTTTCTTGGTTATGCTAATCTTTTATCCTAAAAATAAAAAGTTATTCATGGTTTGCTTCTCATTTGCAGAGGTACAAGTACTGACATACGCGTATTATCCTCATTGTGATGCTATTTCAACTGAATTTAAGACAAACCTCAGGCTGTGAAGGGCTCTTACACCCATAGTGAATGCTGATCTCATCAGTGGTTCAATGAATTGGATAAAAAATGAATGTGTATAAGTGGTCTTGGTTACACACCTGCTTTATTCAGTTGAAGTAGCATTATCATTGACTTGTTTTCATAGTTATCTTTTTCTCGCGTAGTTGAATTTTTCGTACTTAAAATTCTGATAAATTGTTGCAGGGACCATTGGCGTGGGCATTAATTGTATGGCGTTACAGTCTGGTTTTCAGCTCTCTTGATAAAATTGTCAGCGTCTTAATACATCTTTTACCTGGTGGGTTTGTATGGCGAGGTAGCCGAATTATAATGTTAACTTGATAGATTCTACAAGCAATGTGTTTCCAGTTATGTGGACCTTGTAGTCGTAGGTAGCATCCTGCTTAAGTCATCAAGCAAAACTATTGTTCAATGGATCATTTTTGCGAGATTGCGATCAAGTGCATAGAAGTATAATCCGTGATTTGTTATTTTTGTTTGTTTTGTCACTCATAATTAGAAGCAAAAGCATTTGCAGTACCACATTATGATAGTTGCTAATTACAAGCATACTCTGCATTTGAGTGCAAGTTCGAGATAAAGTTACCTTGGTCATTTTTATTGCTACTGTTTAAATTCCAGCAATAAACATAATAAATTTTTGTGAAAGGTTTCTTGTGAAAGAATTTATGTGTCGTTTTCCTTGGAGTTTGAACCTTGTGACAGTGTCACAGTGACATCAGAATGATCGCACAGGCCTGTAGTTTTACACTGAACCGAGTCATATGTTGCTACATTTTGCTTTAGGGGTTTCTAAAGTCTTATTCAATATTAAGAGTGTGCCTTCATGGAAAACCCATCATAGTGGAGACAGGGGGAGACATTTAGAAGCTTTATTTAAATTTTGTTTAACCCTGTACACTTTTGATACTCTGAATTATCTTTATACCTACCGCCGGTTGATGTCATTGGCAGGTATTGTTTACTTCACTGTTCGGTGGTGGGATCCTGCAACCTTTGAAGCAATGCATCCAGAGGGAAGCACGAGTCAAAGAGCTTCATGGCCGTTTGTGGAAGACAAGTCCTACCTCTGGACGTTATTTGTTGTTCCATTGGTTGCTTACACCTTATGGCAGATTCTCTATTTTCTCATTGTCAATGTTTTGTGTCGTCAAAGGCTTTTAAGGTATCCAGAAGTAATGACATCGTACAGGTATTCCCTTGCTCCCTATCTCTTCACCTCTCATGTATTGTATATGGGCACAAACACACCGGAAAAATTTCATTATTAGCCCTCAATGGCTCAATTCTGCCAATAATTTGATTACTTCTCTAAAACCTGGTATCATTAACCCTGTTAATGATTTAAGCGGCTATTGATTTGGCTTTCTGGCTTTATTTCATTGCCGCCGTTACTGGATGCTTTCATCTCAGTCGTTATCTTTGAGTTGCAGGATATTGTCACACATTAGGAAAACTGGTCTAGGAGTTTCAATTTGAATCTTATGATGAAAACCGAGTTTACACGATCCTAAATTTTCACTAGTGTTATGCTTCGATTTTATTTTCACTTATTCTCTTTCTGCTGCTAATGTTGGCTAGAGAACTATCGAAGAAAGCACAAAAAGCAAATAATATGTGGTGGCGTCTGAGTGGAGTTCTAGGTGATCAGAATCGTATGCTCATGTATATCCTGTTCCAAGCTGCATTCACAGTTGCCACAATGGCTTTGATGTGATTTTCAAAATACTCAAAAGTCTCTGCATCTATATGGAACGGAGGAAGCTTTTTATTAGAGGTGATGCCCACGCAACTCATAATGAAGGAGAAGAAGAAACTTGAAATGATGCCATTACCAGTCCAATCTGATCAGCCTGCTATTGTCTCAACCGAAATTCCCACAGAAACCAACGGCTTCACAGAGTCTAAAAACCAGTCAGAACATCCTTGTATAAAAGAGAATGACTTGTAAAATTTCGTTTTCGCTACCGCTAGAAGTTTAGTTAGTACACCTATGATTGTTGAAAGCCGATATCTTGGGATTTAGAATTTTGAGGTGTGGAAAGTTTAGTTTTGAACTCGAGCCCTAGAAATCAAATAACAACAGATCAAATCTCTTTTACAATTTTTCCTGAACATCTCTTTTACAAAAAAAAATCCTTTACAAATCTGAATCTGTGCAATCACGTAGTGGTGTCGTTTCGTCAAGTTCTTCGGTCGGCCCTGCCACCGTGGCAACGGTTATACTAGTTAGGTGAAATATCTTAAGACCACTCGTTTAAAGACTTCCATGGGATCAAGAAGCTCTACGAGTACCGTTGGTGGGAAACTATATAATTGCATTGTTATTGTAGTTTTCGATTATTGATTTGATTGACTAACCGTTGTTAAAAATTTGATTGCACCTAGTTTGTTTATTCTTGAGAATCTTCTCCTCTGATATAAGATTCACTTAAACTAGATCAAAGTGTTGACGACATCTTTAGAACCATTTTATGATCTAAAGACATCTTGTGATAATCCATTGTTAACAGACTATGTTCTGTGCGTGATTGATCACAAGAGGTTTCAAGTGGTGTTGTGCAGGTTATTGAAGACAAACGAAGATTTGAAGACGACGAATTTTTCTTATTAGTTTTCGTATCTTGTGAATTGTGTGCACAAACCTTAATCGGATGGGATCAAACTAGAATCTGTTTATCTTTGATAGACTTGATTGATTAGTTGCGCGAGATCGGCATCACCTTATAGTTTTTCTTTGAGATCTATATTGATTGATTCCGAATCTAAAGGTTGATTATTTCAGTAGTCAAAGTTTGGATTGATCTAACCAGACAAAGGAGTTTATTAGATTAAACATAAGAGCCTTTGTCAACTACTCATATTATCTAATTACCAAGATTGAATAGAGTGGTTACCAAACAGATTTATTCTTTACTGTTTGGAATATGATCTAAAGGATTGGTGATTCACGTGCGTGACTCTAGAAGTCGAAGGTGCATGGATAATGAGGAAACTAAGTAGCTAGGGATTGTCTGCTTGGTCTCAACTATACGAAGTGTAGCGGCTTAATTCTGAGACTATTCAATTCTGGACTAGGTCCCGGGGTTTTTCTGCATTTGCGGTTTCCTCATTAACAAAATATTGCTATGTCATTTACTTTTCTTTTCCGCAATTATAATTGTTGTTATTATAATTTAAAGTAAATTACACAAACGTTAATTCCGTGTTACTTGATAGTGATCATATAGAGTTTGGTTAAGTCCGAACCTATTATCAAGTAATCACACTTTGTTTGTCGTATTTTCTCGTTCTCGTATCCATATACAATCACACAAAGTGTGAATATCGATTTGTTGCATTGTCTCGACTTCGTCCATAGACAATCACTTTCGGTAAGAGGACTTATAGGTGGATATTTTAAAGATTGTGGTGTATTTGGGTACCCTCGTCTTTTCAATTGGTATCAGAGCAGGCAAACACGAAAAGATCTACAAAGAATCTGTTTTTGGTGCGATCCAACCTATAAGAATTGAATCTATGTCTGATTCAGTTAACGTTATGCAAGAGTATGAATACTCAAATGTTAAAGATGTTACTACTTCGTTGACTCATGATCCAGTAGTCACGAAAACATCTGAGTCTATCTCTTAGGAATTGTTACCAAACAGATTTGTTGTTCCTTTAATGTTTGGAATAAGATCCAAAGGAATTGTTCCAGTGCGTGCACTCATCGAAGTCGGAAGCGCAGGGATACTGAGGAAACTGAGTGAACTAGGGTTAGTTGCTTGGTCTCAACTATACGAAGTTGGTTTAGATTTTGTATAGCGTCTTAATTCTGAAAGTATTCAAAACTGTACAAGGTCCCGGGGTTTTTCTGCATTTGCGGTTTCCTCGTTAACAAAATCTTAATGTGCCATTTACTTTATTATTCCGCAATTAAATTTGGTTTATATAATTGAAAATAAATTACACTTGTACGTTAATTCCGTAACACTTTATATTGATCCTATAGAGTTTCGGTTATTATCGAACCTATTATGAAGTGATCACTTCGTTGTCGTATCGTTTCGATCTTGAATCCATAGTCAATCACACAAGTGATCTTGTTGTTGTATTGTCTCGATCTGGTATCCATAGACGATCATACGAAGTGTGTACCGAAGTTGTTGTGTTGTCCCGACTCAGTCCATAGACGATCACACTTGGTAAAGGACTTATATGTTGATAAATAAAATATTTTGGTGTATTTGGGTATCCTCGTCTTTTCAATTGGTATCATTGCTGCAGGAAAACACGAAAAGTTCTAACAATTTGTGTTTGGTGCGATCCAACCTATAAGATTTAAATCTAGATGGTTACAGTTGAACCTGTAAATGATTCGGTTAACGAAAAACAAGATGAAGAAAGCATATGTGAAGAATCAATACCTAACAAAGTCATCTCCTGTGAATCTACTGAACAAGTTGATCAGTGTAATAATAAAGATTCTGATGACTGGCAAACTTATCTTGAAAAACAACTTGATGAAATTTCCAATGATGGTGATTCAAAAATTGATTAAGATGTAGAAGAAGATAATTCTATATTCTCTTCACTATTATAGGTGTTATATCTACAAAAAGGCTATTTACCTCAGATGTTGTTGGTCTTCTTGCCCCTTTTTGCAGAGAAAATAGGAAACTGAGAAAAGTTTTCTCTGGTTTTCATTATGGATATCAAAATGCTCGATATCTTCTTAATGACTGCAAAGAAAGCATGAACTCAAAATCTCTTGATTATGAGAATCTCTGCAGAAAACATTATCTGTTGAAAAAGAAACTTGTCGAAACAGAAGCAATGATTAATTCTCAACAATTAATTTTTGAAGAAAAATATGAGTTCTTTCTCACCAGAGAAAATCTTCTTAAGGTCGACCTTGTCAATGCTCTTGACAAAGTTAAGTCTCTGGAAGAGGAAATCACAAAGTTAAAATGACTCAATGATAGTGCAAACAATTTATCTTTTTTGTTGGAAACAGGAAGAAGTCATTGTAATACGCATGGTTTAGGCAATGAAGGAATAAATGCTCCCACAAACAACAAAGAAATAAAATTTGTAAAGTCTGCAAGTTCTTCCACACTAGAGGATCCACCTAAACCTACTGAAGTTCATGATCTACCAAAGTGTTCAAGTGATATTCTATAAGAAAACACTTCTGCAAGTAATCATGTTGAATCTCCAAAGATTAAAAATCGGCATGCACAAAAGATCGGAACATCTCACAAAGGTAATCTTAAAACTTATACTCCTTTTAATAAGCATTGTTACTACGGTGGAAATATAGGTCATGTGCAAAGGAGTTGCGAAATTCGCAAGATGCGGGATGCTCTATCTTTTGTTTCAAAAGAATTGGGTAAATTTACTTCTAACAAAAACTCAGATCACCGTAGTCCTATTTTGAGATAAAAGAATTATTTTTATAGTTCGCATCCCAGTTCTACAAGGGTTATACCTAAACAGAGCAATGATAAAAAGGGTAATACCTTTGTCAATGGGAATACAAGATCCGATGTTTCCACTTGGAAAAAAGCAATGCTGCAACAGATAGAACAATGTCTTCATCCTAAACCCTCCTACAAATGGATGCCCAAGTCTGAAGTAAAAATACCAAAAGATTCATTTAAAGAAAATTCTAAGAAAAATAATCATGTGTTAATCTTAGATAAGGATGATTATGAACGTCTAATTAGTAGACTCAAAAATGATCTAAAGATATCCAGTGATATCGATACAAGGATCTCCTTCAACAATCTTCTATATAGTGGGAGAAGAAAAACAAAGTCAATCAGGAATCACTGATTACTCAAATCTTATGGCCATACTTTTTTTTTTTTAAATATTATTAATAAAAAAAAAATCTTGGCATGTATACATAAGATGAGTTTTGATTATTCAAGGTAATCAAAAGGGGGACTTTCTTTATTTGTATATATTCTTATATTTTTTTTTTTACTTTCGAAATTTAAAGGTTCCTTCTTGAACCTTTTGAAAGAGACTATTTATATGAATAGTTTCGGTCTTATTCTTCTTCATACAATCTAAAGATTTTGCAAAATGTCCCTTCTTTATGAAGAGGAGTGTGAGGAAGATTTAACAGAAGAAATTTAGGATGTAATTAATTCCTGCAGATTTATGCCACTATCGAAAGAACTTCATACTATTCCTTTTGTAAATAATGGAAAAGAAAGTAGTGATGTTGTCTATGAATACTGTCTCGGAAAGATTGAGAAAATTCTCGTGTCAAGCTCCACATAGTTTGAAAAAGAAAAATTCGAGTTGTGCTTCGAATACTGTCCTTTTCCATTTAAGAAAACTCTCTCGAAAACCATTGCTTCTAGTCTGTTCGAAGGAACAATGGAACTCATTGGGATAAGGGATCTAGTCAAAGATGACATTGCTGATGCTAAGCATGGAATCTACGACTATGAGCATTGTCTTGCCAATCATCAGTGGCCACTAAAACAAGAAGGAGATGATGCCGATTATAGAATGATGTTGGATTACTGTAGAAGAAATCTGACAGAATCCGAGAACCTTCTGAAGGAAATCTCAGAAAAGGTATGTAAAGAAAAAATAAGATTAAGTTATTATTTAAAATTAAGTTATTCAACTTGTTGATTTACTTCGATATTTTGTATAAATTCTATTTGAATAAAACTATCTATTTATGAATGAATAAAGTTATTTATTTTATAATCTTGTTTCATTATTTGATAGTTCTGATTGCATAGCCTGTGTATGAATGCTTATATTTTTGCTATGTACTTTCAGATTTATGAGATGTCTAATTTCGGTTTCTATTAACCAAAATATTCGATCTCATATGGTGGTAACCCTTATGGTTTGTGTGGCTTTTTGATATGAAACCAACAAAGGAGTTTATATTAATTTAAAATGAAGAACCTTCGTACTCAACTTATCTCTAATATATTTCTTAAGATTGATAGAGAGGTCACTGAAACAGGTTACTTCTAAATTGTTTCGGGTTACGATCCAAATGAGTTAAGTTGCCGAAGGCTTCATAGCGGGTGAAGCGACTTGAGATAGTGGACTCTATCTTGGGATTCACGTGTATAGACCAGATTGGTTTTAGGCGCATGGATACTGAAGGAACTGAGTAACTAGGGGTATTTTACGTGGTTTCAACTATTTGAAGTTACGGTAATCAATTTGTATAGCGGCTTAATTCTAAGAGTATTCAAAACTGGACTGGGTTCCTAGGTTTTTCTGACTTACAATTTCCCTCATTAAAAAAATATTGTGAGGCGTGTGATTTACTTTACTTCCGCATTATATTGCTTTGTCTTTATAACTAAAGTAAATACACTTATACGTTAATCAAACACTTGGTACGACCCCATAGATTGGTTCGGATTCGAACTTACGTTATATATAAAGTGTACATCTTGTAAAAATAGTCTTTATTGTCTTACAAGATTATAAAGGTGCTTCTATAAGTAGGTTGATATCGAAATGATTATGTTGTACTTGGTACGCTCGTCATTTCATGTAAAGAATGTACAAGTATAAAGTTGTGACTATTATTGAATTCTACATTAAGGATATGATCTTCTTCATAAGTATGTTTTATATACATTGTTTGATGTTGATCAAGAAAGTTGTAAAACATGTTAGTTTGCTTTGTTTTCTTCATAGATAATGTTGTTAAGCTTGTATATGTGGTGGTACAATCTGTTTCTTATATATGGTATATATATTAAGTCATGATGTTTTGTGTGTTGTGGAGTATGTTAATACTAGCTTAAGATTAATCTCATCTAGCATAAGGTAAAGTTTATATGAAATTTAACACTAAAGCATAATAATTATGAAGCTAAAATTTCAACATAGAGAATCAAGTATTGGCGAATGAATACGAACTATTTATAAAAAAAAATTCAAAACACTGTACTAAAATGAAATCAACTTGCTGACTTGCATATATGGATAACCAAGCAACAAAAAAGTCATATGCAACAATACGACAACAATTTCTAAAAAGGTAGCATCTTTTCGAATGATAAAGTACATATACACACCAAACTGCTAAACCGTTTGTTGAGAGTAAGACTCATTATTTTGAGATGACTCTTCTCTCCTTATCGTATATGCATTTCTAAATCAAATATGACTAAATATTAGTGCACAATAGAGAAGTATTTGTATAATTTTAACGTCAAAAGGTTATGCGATTTTAGAGATAAAACCACTAACACACCCAATTCACTGACATGGTGGAAATCACTTTAAAAATTTCATCAAAACGAGCCTTACAACTAGCATACTTAACTAAAAAGATGTATCACCACATATAATTTCATTAAGACTTCACTAAGTTTGTAAGGCCAAGAATTTCGAAAGACTTCACTAAGTTTGTAAGGCCAAGAATTTCGAAAATAGAATAAAAAGATAAAACAAAGTTACAGAACTATGGAAACTCAAGCACACCTGGATCAAGGGTTACATAGCAGTGTCCATAGTAAGAAAACGTAAGATAAAAAAATCATCAAAGTTTGCTCAACAAATAATTCAAAAAAATAATGATACACGAACATATACTCTAAGAGGGAAACTGACATAAACATGTACGCTTCAGAGTCCAAAGATTCGTTACGAACTCGTAACGGGTTTAGCTCCAGAATTACCCTAGCATCAATGGATTTGGTTCACAATTTATTGTCATAACCAGACTGAAATAAAAAAAACTTAGTTAAGAACTCGCATCATTTTTAGCTCCAGAACTATCCTAATATCGATGGATTTGGTTTATGGTTTATTGACACAAATACTACTGAAAGAAAAAAAAACTCAATCCATAAGGACTCAAATAAAGCAAGTATAGTTTTTACATTGGCAAAAAAACCTTTTATAGTATGTGAATAAGTTTATAACCAAGCGGGAAGAAATTACAGGAATGCTATTTTGCCACTGTCACAGGACTTAAGTATATTATGTAAAAGACATCGCAACATCGTTGTGGTGGATCTTAATATATGAATAGGCACTGCATTACGATTAACACTTAAGGCCCAAATTTCAAGTAAAAATCAAAAGATTGAATATTATGTAATGCAGTCAAAAAGCATAATCAAATCAAGTATGGAAAGATAATTCAGTCAAACCAAGTCATTTGTTTTTTTTTTGTTTTAAAAAAAAAAAAAAAACATTATTCCGGCTCCAATGGGGGTGGAAAACCCAAACATATGGCGCGCCAGGTGTTCGAGCATAGCTCGGTTGAACTCACCAACCGTTGGTATGTCAAGTTTGGTTGTCATATTTTAGTATCAAAACTCATCTAGAGTCGCTTGCTTAAATACTAGAGTCAACTTCGTTTAGGTTAGACTAGAAAGTCAAGAAATGTTGAGACATACAAGTATTACTCCGAAGACCTGAAGAATGTGAAGAAGTAGCAAACTACAACGACGACATCATCCTTCCACTTGAGGTTAGTAATATTGACTTGAACTATTTCATTCCTAATGTATCTTTCAAGTCGTGCTATATTGAAAACATAACTGCGAAGCTGTATATATTGTACATATTGTATAATACTCTAGTGATGTGACATGGTCATAATAATATGATCATAGTATTAGGGAATTAGACTACTAAGTATAACGCTTATCTTTTGAACTTCATAGATATGACATCAACATAATCGTGTATGTATTGTTATGATTATGTGAATGGTTTATGGTGAAGATTTCATCATAGGAAACAATATTTTACATTTGTTTAAAGGAAGTACATTCATGAACTTGTTTTATGAATCGGAAGGAAATTCAAGAGGCTTATTGGTCCGTCTATTCATTGCAAATATTTGGATGACCAATATGTGTGAGATGGTAGAACCGATCTTAACTTATGTTATATATCTTGGTATAACTAATCACAATGCCTAACTTATGATTTGGTATGAGTGGTTTTTATTAATTGGTGTAACAAATCCTAAGTAATCACCATGTGATGGTATGATCGATATTTGTAATTGGTGTGACCGATCCTAGTAATTGGTGTAACCGATCCTAGTAATTGGTGTGACCGATCACAGAGTGTTGGGTAATCGATCCTTGTAATTGGTAACCGGTCCTGGTAACTGGTGTAAACGATCCTAGTGACTGGTGTGACCGATCACAAGCAATACCATGTATAGATGGAATCGATCATTTTAACTGGTGTAACTGATCCTAGTGACTGGTGTGACCGATCACAAGTATTTCCATAATTAGGTATAACCGATCCTAGTGATTGGTAGAACCGATTGAACCCATGTATGTGATTTAGTATTTGATCAATCGCATAATAGTCTTGGAATACAGGGAAACAAATTCTAAACTTGTTTGGAAGTGTGGTATGACCGATTCTAAGAATGTAAATCCATGTGAATGTGAAATAAGGATTTACAGTGAAAAGATGTCAACATACTTTGAACACGAGCACTAAATCTTATCATTTATTGTTCAAAGATATTCCTTAGTACTCAAGGAGATCCTGTGCCGAAATAAATTAAGAATCTTTTAATTAAGGTTGTTAGTTTTATATACATTAATTACCAACAATTAATGTGTATCTCTAGAAAATAAAAGTTAGTAAATGTGCATTTACTAATTGGAGATTTTCTATTGAGAGATTTCGGAAATATTGGACAAGCATTTATTGGAATTAGGAAAACCGAATTTTGCTATTCATTGCATATCTTGAGAATATTTTCGGTTTTGGAAATTCTTTGGTGTCTAAACATCCTTGGTCTATAAATACCTAAGTTTGCATTTCTAGAAAACTATCCTAAGAGCCAGGCAAACTTCATTTCTTGTTGTTTGTGGTGGAGCCGTCTATTCGGAGAGGCAAGTATCCTAATTAGGTTAAATCTCTTACGACAACTCGTTTAAAGACTTCTGTGGGATTAAGAAGCTCCACAAGTACCGTTGGTGGAAAACTAGATAATTGCATTATTATTAGTTTTCGATTGATTTGATTGACTAACGGTTGTTGAAGCTTTGATTGCACCTAGTTTGTTTATTCTTGAGAATCTTCTCTTCTGATATAAGATTCACTCAAACTAGATCGAAGTATCGACGAGATCTTTAGAACTGTTTGTAGATCTAAAGAAATCTTGTGATAATCCATTGTTAATAGACTATGTTCTGTGTGTGATTGATTACAAGAGATTCAAGTGGTATTGTACAGGTTTATTGAAGATTAAAGAAGATTTGAATATCAAGAAGATTTCTTATTAGTTCTCATATCTTGCGATTATGCATAAACCTTGATCGGCTGGGATCCAACTAGAATCATATTTATTCGATTGATTAATTGTGTGAGATCGGCATCAACTAATATTTCTCTTTGAGATCTATTTTGATTGTTGGAAATCCGAATCTTATTACTTCGGTGATAGAGATTGGATT
The DNA here is from genome assembly GCA_023531295.1 of Papaver armeniacum. Classification (NCBI taxonomy): domain Eukaryota; kingdom Viridiplantae; phylum Streptophyta; class Magnoliopsida; order Ranunculales; family Papaveraceae; genus Papaver; species Papaver armeniacum. The sequence continues at coordinate 3,028 of JAJJWW010015967.1, read as the reverse complement.
GAGCTAACCAGGCAAAGGATTTTATTATATTAAACGGAAGAGACTTTGCGTATGACCTAAGATCTTTATCTTAAAGAATCAATAGAGTTGTTACCAAACAAATTCATTGTTCCTTTGTTGTTTGGAATACGATCAAAAGGAATTGTACCAAATATCGTGACTCTTGAGTCGAAAGCACGGGATATTGAGAAACTTAGTTGCTTGGTCTCAACTATACGAAGTTGGTGTTAGATTTTGTATAGCGGCTTAATTTTGAGAGTATTCAAATCTGGACTAGGTCAAGGGGTTTTTCTGCATTTGCGGTTTCCTCGTTAACAAAATCTTGTTGTGTCTTTTACTTTTCTATTTCCGCAATTATAATTGTTTTATTATAATTAAAAGTAAAATACACATATACGTCAACTCCACGTTACTTGATAGTGATCCTATAGAGTTTGGTTAAGTCCGAACCTATTATCAAGTAATCACACTTTGATTGTTGTATCGTCTCGATCTTGTATCCATAGTCAATCACGCAAGTTATCTTGTTGTCGTATTGTCTCGATCTCGTATCCATAGACGATCACACAGAGTGTGGATACCGAAGTTGTTGTATTGTCTCGACTTTGTCCATAAACGATCACACTTGGTAAGAGGACTTATAGGTTTAAACAAAAAGATTGTGGTGTATTTGGGTACCCTCGTCTTTTCACCAGGTGGCTTGGAAAACTGGCCGCGCCACTATGGTAATATCATTAAGCGATGGTGTTTCTATCGAACGATGAAGACTAAACTGCTGGCGATCAAGACTCGATCGCTAGCGATATAGTCTATGCCGTTCGGTGGAGACTCCACCGCCCACGGTCGGTGCTCCATCGTATATAAATAGCACCATCGTCTTCAATTTCTATTCACACATATTTATTATTTTCTTCTTTAAAGAGCAAACTAGAGCAATTTTTGTGAGCAATTAATTTGAAAATGAGTACCAAAACAACTAATCAAAGAAAAAGAAATAAAAAATACAAAGGAAAATCCATATCCGCAATATGCGATGGTGTCTGGATTCAGGATAAATAAAAAGAGTTCGCAAATGTTAGACAACTAGTTGGTCCTGGTGTATTTTTTTTTGATAGGAAAGAAGATACATTAAGAACTTAACTAGATACACATAAGAGGGGTATTTCATGAGATCTCCAAACTTGTGAGCGAAGACTCGATCCGCTGACCTCCTACTTGAGAGTCAGGCTCCTGGCCAATCAAGCTAACCGATAAGTGCATATTTCACATATATTTGGTGTTAATTCCATGCTAGTATTTGTTGGGTTTCTTGTAAATTATTGTATATTACGCTTGTTTTCTTTTATTTGTGTTTTATTAGGTGAATCATCCAAAAAGAAGTGGAAATAGCTACAAAAGTGAAGTCACAAGTGGAGAAGGGACAAAGACCCAGTGAAACTCGTTCAAATGGAGGATTTATAGTCATCATTTTGTGGACGGAGAGAAGACGAAGTCAATGGCGAAAGAATGGAATCATTCCGAGTTCGTATGAAGAAGTTATGAGCAAAACAAGAACTTGAAGCATAAAAGGGCAAGTGTTATTGACACCCCAACTGTACATTAAGGGGTAGTCTTTCTGTTAAGGGGCAATCAATTTTCGAAGGAACTGCTAGGGGGAGTCAGGTCTTCTACTTAGGGGAAACCATAATTCAAATATTACTAAAGGCACCAGCAGTTTCTCTAGGGGCACCACCATCTTCACCCCCGGTTGCCATCGACAGGTTCGGGCTCTTTCTTCACGACAGCAATTTCCGTGGTTGTTTTGCAGAATTTGTGGAGCATCGAACAGAGATCATTGGGTCGTTAATATTGTCATAAGATGTGAGCCATAGTCGAGATGGAGTTCTCAAGAACATGGAAAGAAGCTGGAAGGAGGGGATACGCTTTGCCATTATCGGCCATTGATGGAGAGGAGGCTGTTGGCATGAAGGAGTTGCCTTGCTGCGCCATTGACGACATGTGATCGCGTTGATGATTCAAATGGAGTCTCGGTGATTGAGTTTGGTCGCTGTTGGTGTTGGTGATTATCGGCGGGGAGAAAGTGGAGCTCGAGCTCTTTGGATGATTTTGATGAAACAAAGAGAAGACAATGGAGATGGTTACATTGCTTGGGTTGTGGGTGAGACTCGATATGGAGTTGATCTTGGCAGTGATGAGGAAGAACTGGGTTTGAACGTTCTTGCTATTGTGGATGGAGAGCTCGAGAAAGGAAATACGGGGAATGAGACGGTGATAGAAAGATTTAATGGAGCCGAGTGATGATCGTGATGATGAGAAGTATGTAGCATAGGTCTTGGTAATGTCGATGATGAGAAAGAACGGAGGAGTTTGAGTCTATGATGATGGCTTGCTGCCATTGTCGTTATTATTTATGAAACAGGGAATGCATCTTTGAGTTGGTATCACTTCCATTAGAAGTCATCAATGATGAAGATGATAAACGGGAAGAGAAGAATGTGCACTTGTCATTAGCGGTGGTGAAGATTAGAGAGATTGAAGAAGACATCGAGCTGCGCATATTTTCGAAGTTAAGAATTTCATGGAGATGTTGTCACCGTGACTCGGAGTGGAAGAATAATGAAGTGGTGATAGAATGGAATTAGAAAACAAGGAGGAACTCGAACTCGAGGTGGGGTTATATTTCGGCAGTGACCAAGATGAGACATGGCAATGACGAGTTGCTGTCGTTGATCTCTGAAAGTAAATGGCTGGGATTGTGAACCTAAAGAGTCTCAGTTTGATTAAAAGAGAGGGATATATAGCCGGATATAGTTCTCAAGCAACGGAAGCGGGGGACTAGTGTTTAATTTGGTTTGGAACCAATTTCCTTGCTTCTTGCAAAACAGGGGAAGTAAGATGAAGCTTGGAGATGAACGGAGAGGATTAAGAGGTGTTATCGAGTTCAATGATAAAGGATTAGCATTGGGTGCGAGAGAAACAAGTTTACTTGAGAGAGAATTCAGATTTGGATAAGTTCCGGAGCTAGAAA